>JAODJW010000033.1:9839877-9852623 GCA_026777045.1 Hyperopisus bebe | reverse complement strand
CCACCCCCCCCCCCCCCCCCCCCCCCAAATATCTTCAGCAGACAATTTAAGCTAACTGAAGTAATGCTGAGACTCCACAGTGATCTCCAGGTTACTGTGGCACGAAACAGCTTCATGGCAAGGAGAGCAAGATTTATCACATACATGTTTTCGGTATAAGTATTTTACTGAACTATACTTTTTCTATGTCTAGATTAGTAACAATATTCTCAGTGATTTATCATTATTCAACACTTGCAGATATGCAAGGGCCAGTTAAAATGCTGACCTGTTACCCAAAGTAACTTTTTTTAAAAAAGCAATATCAGTTCAGTCATTTGGGCCAGATTTTAGGGTTTATGAACCGTGAGGATCGCTGGCAGTTGTACATGCTGAGATTAAGAGGCCCCCACTTGACCCTATTTCCATATGGTGAGGAAAGCTGTCAGCATATTAAAGTCACAACTAGGAAGTTAACCAGCAGTGCTGAGGACTATAATTGCTTTCATTATCTGTGTTTACAGGTACTTTCATTCATCTATATTAGGGTGGTAATTTATTAACCAGCATGAACCACGCTTTTGCATTTTACCTCCACCTCTAAATGTGTCAGTTTAAAAATACTCCATAGGTGGGGACTGGTCAGGTCTTTCATATGCTGTTTATTTATTTGCAAGACTCACACAAGACCCTATGATCTACCTAATAAACGAAACTAAAATATATCTGTGAAGGCAAATCATTCATAAATTGTGCTGCTTAAGAATAAAATGTATATGACTTCAGTGGTACTGAATCCATATGTATATTGGAAAACCAGCTACATGGAAATTTGCAGCAAGTCATGTACAACCAATGGTGTATGAGAGATTTTAATACTGCGGGGGGGCACAATTTCATAATTTCAGAGTAAAATTCTATTAATTGGGGTTGGGGGGGGGTGAAGCCAAATTAAATATTGGGGGTACAAGTCCCCCCACACTGTAACAGTTTCATTAGGGATCTCACACAGAACAGGGGGCAGAGGTCATATATTTAATACGTGTACAGACACACGGTTGGTAGGTAAGCTGTGGAATTTATCCAATACACCAGGAAGATGTTACTAGTTATGGGGCTAACTACATAACAACCAAACACACAGCATGCTGGGAAATCCAAATCTGAACAGCATAACAATACTTATAATAGAGCTGGTGCATCGCCACATTAATACTATGCCAATCCAGAAGAACACAGATCCATCCATCCATGCATCCATTCGTCCATCCATCCATCCATCCGTCTTCCTGTCCTGTAGTCCTGCCTAGAATGCAGGAGGAAATGCGCATAATATGAGGACAACATTCAACTTGCACACACACACAGAGGACATGGCATCCCTGTGCAGATGTGAGGTGACCCCCACTGCACTGCTGCAGCTCCCCCTCCAGCTTCCATAAGCACTTATCCTGTGCTGGGGGGCCCTGCTGAGGCCTGTCCCAGGAACAGAGGGTGGGAGGCAGGCTGAGACTGGCTGGGGGACCAGTGCCCCACTGGACACACCCACTATAGTTGAAACTAGATGAATGAATATTCACTATGGCACCAGGCTGCGAATGTGACCCACCAGTGCTGTAGATGCATTGTCTTTCAGATGGAGCCTGTACAGACTGATGCAAGCTTAGCAATGTACAGCTGTAACACATAGGTGAACGCCGCTGATTGCCGTAAGGACACAATGCTGCTCTTTCTCCTCTGATTTTCTCCTCCAAAATATTGTTAATGCTATTAATAGATTGGCTTATTATGTAAGGCTTTTTCCTGCGGTGCTTTCTGGAACATGGTGGAACTCGTAACTGGGATGTGTATGCTTAATTAATTGTGGTTAAAATGATGCCGGCAATTAATTTGAATGTCTTATCTCTCTATTGCCTACCAGCTTTTCCCAGTGATACACACACCTGTGGAATAAGCTTTTAAACCTCCAAATAGAATGTTTAATATACATTATTAATACACATTAGCTATTAACTGTATGGTTATCTATTGATATTCCACCCAACTGCGGAACACTTCAAACTGTTACATGAATAAAATATGAATATGAGGGGAAAAAATCTATATATTTTGACCCACTCAACGTTGTTCATATTCTTGAATGAATTAAAAACTTTACAATCAAACTACTTCATGGTAACTGCTGAATGGGCTCCAGTCTAAAACCAGTAATAGTAAAAGAGACATATCTTAGCATAGCTAATCAAACACGCAGTAGTCTTTACCAAATAATTTCAATTACAGGTAATTTTTAAAAATAAATATGTTAAAAATAATAGTTGTTCATTTATTAAATTTCTTTTAATATGGATTTGTGTTAACTTAAAATCTTCAACCTGAGGTTACTATTCAGGCAGTCTGCATAGCTTTTTCTTATTTCTATATATTTAAGACATTTTTAGGACAGATTTTTTTAAATACATACATGTCAGTTTAAAAACGTCACAAATAAAAACATTTATTGAAAAGTGTACATACATTCAGGCACACACACACACACACACATTCAGAGTGAGCCAATATGTAGGAGTTCATTAGCAATTTGTCTGTGACACAGTGAAGGGTTAGCCCACTAATCCCGCTATTCGCGGCTCCCCTTGTCCCTTGAGCTGCGGTCTTGCGAGACACCCCCACAGTGCCCTTTTTCTGAGAAATGTACACAAGGCTGCAGTCACCCAGGAGTCCTTCATGGGAACGACTCACAATGTCGGGCAGGGCTCTGTGTACTTTATCCACATCTGTATTGCCCACTGCATCAACTTAAAGGACGCCCTTAGCTCTTTTGATCTCATACTCTCCCCAGCGGCACAGCAAAGACGTGGCCCTGCTTAGAGCAGACAGGCTTCTTTGGTGATAAACGCTAATAAACCGCCTGCTCGTGCAAAAGGCAGGAGTGCCTGCGAACTGTGTAGGCTACAGATCGTAACTCGCACAAGTAATGATGTCATGATATGAATGTATCAACACCCTGGGCAGTGAGGCTGTAGGCTTACAGTTCCGTGGCCTTTCCATAAGCTGGAACTTTTTCCATGACATCAACAGTCTTGATTAGTTGACATGACAGGCAAAGGCATTTGCACATGACAAATCTTGGCAGCTGCTACTAGATTTGGCATCAAATCAGTGGGGTAGCTAAATGACTAACTGCAAAACAAGATCTCACATTAAAATAAGTAATTGTAATGCAGAGATTCTATCCATTTAAAGTGTTGTCAGATCAGTCACAGTTGAAGCGAGGTGCAAAATCCTGAACCTTGACCTAAAAGCGTGGCTAAAAAATGGGTGTCGAACTTTGCAAACTTCTGAGCTGTTAAATGTTGAATCCATTTAGTTGATATCATAACTGGGAATGATATTTACTTGCTTACAAATATATTTTTTGTGTCTTTTTCCAAACTCCCATAAAAATTACATAAATTCTATGAAGATGTTTAGTCATACTTTAAGTAGAGTACTGTAATTAGTTTAAATTCTTACAAATGGTTTTTGACGTCTTTTAGCAACTGAAAAAGACAGGAAGGTAATAGAAACCTTAATAGTAAAATGGTTTTGAGAAAGTTTTCTAGCTGAAAATATGGTTGGTCATATTGTTGTCATTTACATGTAATGGATTAGTCCACAGAACAAAGCAGTGGGGTATATTTCACCTTACAGACGGGAAGTCCCATTCATAAAACATAATGCTGGTGACCTTAACCTGAATCCCACTTTTCTCACCTGCTTCGAGACACACAGAGACAACACTGGTGCTGCCGAAAATGGTGGGGTCTTTATTAATGAGACACAATCGGGGCAAACTGAGGATCTACCACTTATATATTTCATTATTTAAAAGTACATGCACTTGATAGTCACAATTAATAGGTGAGTTATTTTTCGATAAGGTGAACTTTTGCACATAGTAGCAATTTCCTGACCTACGCATATCCATTTTGGGGTTTAAATGCAGACCTTGTCTGAATCTCACCATCTTCCTCCCCTGAGGGAAACTTTTCAGCTATGAACAATATCCAATTATATTCTGTGATAAACGCATCAAATGCCTATTTTAATTGTTCTGTCCCATGATTGCAATGAAATTAGAATAAAATTGGTCTTTTATACTACTTTCAGTCTCCCAAACTGAATCACTCCAAAACAACAAAGGAGCAGTTTAATTTGTAAATACACAATGGCCCATTGTTTCCTTTGTTACTCTTGACTTTCAGAAGCTGCACTAATTCTTAACAAAAATACATTATTAATCGTCCGCTGCCTACGTTTATATCATGTGAAATGAGAGAGTGTCATATAGAGCAATTTTAGTCGTTATGAACATGAGTGAGTAAGTGCCACATGTCAATGTCATGTTTAAAGAAGCACCACATGGTATCTTTGTCATTAAACAGGATGAAATCATGCTTCACGACAAGCTGCGGGCCTCACTGTCAAAACAGCAGCCATTCTCTCTGAAGCTGCGGCAGAAAGTTGTAATTTACATTAAACTTAATTGTCTTTGAATACGGAACTTTCCCAGGCATGCGTGCAGAGGAAAAATGTGGTGAGACTGACTGTTAATCCTTCAGTGTGTCTCAGCGGATGAGTTTATTGAGGTTTCACTGAATTAATCTAATACAGAAAGTGATGCAAATGAGCATGACTACATACACAAACAGTACATAGGCAGTATAAGGAATACACAGATATACAGTTGTGGATGTACCTTCTGAATGCATTATAAAAATAAGTGCAAAAATAATTTACCGAATAAAAATGTTTAAATTTTGGACTCAAAGGCTAGAGGAATTGTTAATTATATTAATAAACACACCAGCTACTGCATGTGAGATTACACAAAATGAAATATAGTAGTTCTCCTGTCACCCAATTGAAAAAAAAAACTATTGGATGAATCTGTCGTTAAAATATGTGATAAAATATGTCCATTGTGTTGAATGCAAAGCGCTTGGATACTAATAAATCATATTGTCTTATATTCAATCATATTGTCTTTAATATTTTATTGAACACCTAATACATGTGCTTTGTCAATTACTTTAGAAATAATAGCTATATAATATTTGCTGCATGTAATGTTATGAGATGCACATTCTTTTACTTTAAAACAACAAATAACATTATTAACAAGGCTAAAGAAACAGAATAACAGGAAATCAATGAGCATCATAAAGAAGGTGACAAAAACCTGACGAAATCCACAAGCCCAACCGAAATGGATGCAGAAGCATGTCGAGCGGCTTTATGGGGAGACAATGGAGAAGAGGCCATGTGATACCATCAGCAAACTTCCGAAAGGCAGTCAGGTGAATTACGCTGCTTTTTCACTCTGAAGTTTAGGAAAACAAGGGGCACAATCAGCAGGGCTGGCTAAAAAATCCCCAGTGGCTGCTTACTCATTTGTTGACCCTTGTTGGATACGAAGGAGAAATGTAAAAACTGAAGTAACTCTTATTTAAACACAGAGAAAAAAAATGGCCCATTTATTTCCTGACAGAACTTTTCAGCTCCTGTGGTGGTGCTTTTAAACTACATGCGGAGTAGCTGTTCGCTAAGGTGAGAAAGCTACAGTATGGCAAAACTGCCATGTGCAGTCAAACTGTACAGTCTTTGAAACTCAATGTTTTATTGCCCCTTTAATTAAAAGCTATTGCATTCTTTATAATCACTATTTAATTACTTTTGCTATCTCCTGTGTAATTGGTATTAAAGGCCCTCACAAACTATTTGTCACTTGCAAGGAAAATGTTAGACGAGTTCCAGAAACGACAATAATTTGTCAGGCTCCTTTAAGCAAATTTTACTTAAAATCTAGTCCATTTTCATAAAAACCTTTATTTTAAATCTAGCATGAAGATGATGGAATCCTTATATATGCAAGTATATCCAAATTTAGTAAAAATGGCTTATTGAGTCAGTACTGTAAAAACCATGTCAAAATGCACGGCGTTCTGCTTGGCAAACATCAATGATAACATTTAATCTTTTCTTCCTCCAAGAGTGCTGTGGAAATGTGCAGTCTGACTTTAATCTGGTACGGCTTGTCCTAGTTCTCTGCAGTTATCAAGCACAGTAAAATTAAGTAATATTTTACTTTTTACAGCACATAACACCAATTATCAAAACATTTTTCTAAGTTTCACTAATACTTATAGGGAATGATTTTATAGATCGGTTGAAGACGATTAAGCTGATAGATGCTGTTTTTAATGCTACTCATGTGATCGTTTTTCATCATAAAGGAGTCCTAAACAAAGAAGCATGTAACATGGCAATATTGTTAAATTATGACCACTTGCATTTTATTGACATTATAATGGGTGTTTTTACACCAAATCTGGGTTGTGTGACTGTTTAAGGCTGCAGTTTTTTTGTGCCGTGTATTCAGGGAGGACTTGTGGCAAATCCGAGAAGCTTTAATTAATTTTAACGGTGCCTTTCAGGGCGTGAGGGTGCTTCTGGAGTGCCGGGTGCTCAGCAGAGGGCTAATCACGTCGCTCCTCAGCGAGCTCTTTGGAGTCTGACTTCACCGCAATGGCATGTTAAGGTAGGGCTTTGCTCAGGCGTGGGGGCCTTTGGCTGCAGCTCCAGCCCTCATTACAGCCACACGGCTCTGCATCTCACCGAAGGCCCACAGAAGGCGTCCAAAAGCATCATCAAAGCAGGCCGCGCATCACGCAGGCTGTTCCTTTTAAGCGGAAATACTGAGCCTGTTTTCTAACTTGTTTATAGGCACGTGGGAAAAAAAACATCAATGGCAAGAAACCAGTTTGTTCATGTCTCAACTCCTTCAGAGCACCGAGGTCAGCTGGGATGAGAGTTCTGTGCCTTTAACATGATGATTCTGTATCAAATTATGTGAACTTCTACAGCCTGGTAAAGTTAAGGAGTTCCCCCTTTAAGCCTGGGTCCTCCTCCACTTGCTTCTTCTCTGAGGGAGTTTCTTCTTGCTCACTGGGGACCTCAGGCCTGTGTTAAGTGTTTAGTGACAATGCTCCAAGCTGGCATCTGATCATACTGCAGTAACTGCTACAATGGCCGAGTGTTAATTTTTGTAAAGTATCATGCTTTTCTATGAACATGAAGGAAATGGCTTTCATCTCTTAGTTATTGTCACTCAAAAACCCTGTTAAAGCTAATGAACCTTTGAACTAAACAACATTTTAAAAAAACATCTCCTAATAAATGAGGCTTCAAAATCAGCATAGTCATGCTCAGTCATGGATTGCCGTCTGCTCACCTGTAAATTTGAAGCTGTCCCTTTAAAACCTGTCCCTTTAAAGTCGTCTCTGAGTTGAGTACAAAGGAAGTCAACCTCGAGAAAGTGGGAAGAGCTTGCTGTTTCTGTTAAATGGCTGGAAACAGTCTCTTCCTTGTTGCTACAGAGTGACTGGAGCTTATCTCTTGCTTGGCCTACATGAACGTACCGGACATGATAAGAGACACACAAATGTAGTCTTTATATCTGAGTGCAATATGAACCTCACACATGCACAGATGACTGACAGGACCATTCTCAACAGTTTATGCATTATTTAAAACCCTGTAACTGTGGCTAGAAATCCACTGAGGAGTCAAAAGCATTTTATACATAATTTATTTTTTTATATTGGGCACAGACAGTTTTATGGCTGCCCTGATAATTTATTTGGTCTGTAACAGAATTTTACATTATTGTATTTTTCTTTAGTTTGTTTAACTGAATAAGTAAAATGTTTTTTGTGCGGATAATTTTGGAAGTGATGTTCATCTGACTAGGTGGTGGGAATGAGGGAATAAACCCTGAATCATTTTTTACTTTTATTTTTATTGTTATGTATAGTGTCTTATATAGAATCCAAAATCTATATTCTCCAGGTGCAGTTCACTTACCAGCTGAAGTTACGTTACCCTTCAATCTATGGAAGTTGTGTCAGAACAATTGCAGCCATTGCATATAATAAAGTTTTAAGAATTTTGTGAGCTGGCACCCTTGCTAGCGAGAGGGAGAGAGCGCATTTGCTTTCTGTGAGGGGAGTTTGTGTTTGTCAGGAAGGTTCCTGGGGGCTTTGTGCTCAGGCCTTGATGTGTGACCAGCAACTCACAGGCCTCCCCTCACCCCTGGCCTCTCCTGCCAGCGCTCTGCCCACCCATACTGACACAGCAGGGGGAAGGGTTTCACAGGAGACTGAATCAAAAGCTCAAGGAGAAAAAATTGCTTTTCAGGGTCTGATGTGTGGGAATCGAATGAGGGGCCGAGCTGAAATCCAGTCTCCAGGCAACCATGCTGATATGCTGGGGGAATATCATTAAAACTGAAAAACCAAGGCTTCCTTTGGAATTAGTAAACTTAATCACAGAGGGAAAACGTGGGGGGAAAAACAATGCAAAAAGCAACCAGCAAGATCTCCGCAGTTTGGTTTTCAGGACTTTTATTTTTTTTTTTTGACAAATGCCAAAACTTTTAAATCCATGCATTAGATAATTAGGCAAATGCAGCATTATGGATGCATGGAGGCCATGAGAGAAAGTAGTGCCTAGGCACAGGTTGGTGGTAAAATATGGCAACTGCTAGCAGTGCAGCTGGCCCTGCTTCGCAAGATTAATAAGTTGCTGTTTCCCGGCCAACCAGAACCTAGTGGGAACCATCCAGATTCTTCCGAGAATTGTGGGTAATGGCCACACTACAGGCTGGCCCGCTTTACTGCTCTGTTTTGTCCTTTTGCTCTTAAAGTAGAGAAAACATCTGTGACTAGAATGATGTCACCATAAAGGGAGTCCAGCAGGTTCAAGCTAGAGAGAAAGACTCATGCATTGCCAGGTTGTGCTGGCTAAATAAGAATAGGCCATTAGCCAACTATTCCAAAGGATTCCATTTTTCTCTTCCAGTGGGAGGGCACTTTAGGTTATGACACAGTGAGTGTTCCAGAACAGACATGGGAATTCCTTTGTTTTGTATTATAGCTGTGCCCAAAAAAAAAAAACAATTCTGACAGTTGTCACATGATCTCCTGGAATGATAGTTTTAGTTTCCTTTACCATAACCTGTATGAGTTATTGCAAGAAATAAAAAAAAAGATCAAGCACTAATATTTCTTAACAATATCTTATTTTTCAGTATGGTTAATTGCAAATATAAACTGCAACTGACACATTTTATATGACCTTATAGGTAATGCTATATAATAAAAGAGAAAACCTTGTTCCTCTTTTAGAGAAAAATGTCTCATGTAACCTTACATTCTAGGAATATATCCACAGGTAAGTATATGTTTTTCTTATAAGTTGTTTAACATTATCTTCTCACAAAAGTGTCTTATGAATCCAGAACATAAAATGTAAATATTTTGGTTATTTACCAAATATTCATATGACTAAGGAAGGTTGGCTTGCTGCTTCCAATAACACCAGATTTGTTTTCTTCTTGTTCATAATTACACAGAAGAGCTTGGAATACCAGTTACTGGCTTCTTTAGGAGGGTATGCAGTGGTACTGCCCCCTAGTGATACATGCATAGAACTAGTGGCTGAATACGTGTCAGGCTGAAAAAATATATGGAAAATGTATACTTGTAATGAAGACCATGCTCAAAGTTTCTTGGGACTGTAAAAAGTCATTTTATATATAAAATACAAAGTGTATCTAGTAAACAAATAAAAGGAAGAATATCAAAAGTCATACACAGAAAAGCCAGGAATCACTGAACTAAGATGGGACAAAAATGACAAAATAATTTATATAAATGAATGCAAAACTTGTCTGTATTTTTAATGGCATTTAAAATAGCAAAATAAAATAAAACAACAGATCAGGTCAGCTCAGCGTTCAGAACAGATCGGGAAGCATTAGTTTCTTACGGTGAAACTTTCAGCCATCAATCGGCTGGCCCATTTTATTTACTATGGTGAATGTCGCTTTGTGTGGGGACATATAAGTTTTAATGAGTCCAAAATAGCTGTTCACATTTAAGCCAGGCTTTTGATTCAGGTTTCAATGCACTGTAAAGTATACAGTGGGTAATGAACCAGGAGCCAGAAGAGATAAGAGCTTATATTATAGGTAATCATGACTCCACTGCAGCAATTATTTAACTTTAACACATAAAAAGGGGGTCCTACAATGGATCTTTGGATATTACATTTATTCAGGGTATAGATGAAGAAAACCATGGTGTGCTATTCTCTAAATTACTTGTCACAGGAAAAAACAGCCATTATTTGTAATTGTCATTGACATACTTTCACCAAGCTTGTCATTTCAATATGTTACTTTTTGTCCTTTGACGATGTCCT
This sequence comes from Hyperopisus bebe, assembly GCA_026777045.1. Classification (NCBI taxonomy): domain Eukaryota; kingdom Metazoa; phylum Chordata; class Actinopteri; order Osteoglossiformes; family Mormyridae; genus Hyperopisus; species Hyperopisus bebe. The sequence goes on along the minus strand of JAODJW010000033.1, from coordinate 9,842,336 downwards.
CTTTGAAATACAAAAAATTAAGAAAAAAAAAAAAAAAAACAGCGCAGTGCACGTGTTCTGCATGCCCGTGTGTGTCTTGGATGACCACATAGCCACAGTCCCCATCCCCAGGGTAGCCGTCTTCCCAGGGCTCCTCGCTCCGTCGCCGCTACCCCCAAAGGGCAGGCCGCCGTAAGGCTGCCATCCCGGCTTGCGGGGGCCACGCTAAGCCTATCCCGTACCGCCGCCCGGCCTGGCTCTTCATATCACTTCACTAGAGAGGCTACAAGGCCTCAGAGGTACCGGCCAGCTTCCCGCTGCCTCGGAAAGACAATGGCAGCTCCCAGAAGAAAATTAGCGCATTTAGCTGTCAGCACCAGACTCACTTTTCAGTCCAGAGCAGTAGTCACAGAGCAATGCTTTTTTTTCCTCTCCTCTCTTTCTTCATTGGAAATTCAATCCCGGTACAGCTCAAAGAGCCAGAAAAAAAGTGTAAACTGCACATAAATGTCATCTAGTGTCCTGCCTATGAAATCTCTAAACACCCACCTCAGACTAGCCCTTGTGCCTGACTGTGACCATCACACTTGGATTTTCTAACTGCATATCCTGGTCAGGGTCATGGGGGTTGGACTTCTATACTGTAAAAAAAAGTTGTTTAAAGAACAATTATTTGGCTAAATTTTACTGAGAGCCAAGCCGTTTGGGGGATCAGATGTTTAATCCATATAGATTCACGAAGCTCATTCTTAATCATATTTAAAAAAGAGTAGCACATGTAATTCCTTGCTGTTGGCCTACTCTACCACTTCTTTAACTTTCTATAAGTTTCCATTTATTATCTTAAAGCTTATATAGGTATTTTAAGAGGGACGGTCACGTGTTCTTATTTTCTCCCAGCTGATATGTATGGGAAACACAGAAGTCAGAAGATGCGGCATGCCACACATTGCTGTGAACGTCTGGCAGCGTGACCCCAGTAAGACCCAGTACATGTAGAATGCTTCTTGTCTATCTGTCAGCGAGTAGCAGACATCTGTGTTACTGCTGGCACACAAACTGATGAGCTACCTGTGGAACACATTCCTTTTTCTTGGGTAAACAAGGCTGCGTGAGACAAACAGAAGCACCGCCGAGGGCGTCATGGCCTTTAGCTGAGTGCCGGGCGAGCAGTGGGAAAGGGCACGGTCTGCCTCCTGCCCCGGCAGCCAGCTGTTACTGCTGCTGCCTCCATTGCTGGGGAGGATGGTGATGATGGTGCGGCTGTTCCTGGCACTGTAGCTACTGCTGGTGCTTTTGGTACTAATGCCAGTCCATTTATTACAGTTACTACTGTTACTATTGATGTTGTCGGTCATGCCTACTGTTGCTGGTGTGGCTACTGCTGCCGTTAATTTAGCAACTGATGTTTCAGCTGCTATTTTCACTACTTCTAATTATGAGAAGCAGAAGAAGTACTGGAAAGAGAAGGGCCACGACCATCCAGAGGCCTGAACGGTCCAGAACTATCAGAAGGTCCAGAGAGAAGGTTCAGAACTATCGATTGACTCTTATTTATCTCCACCATGGTGACAAGCAGATTCTCCATATTTGCTTCTTCGTTAAATATTTTACATAGTAGAGTATATATACATTACTGTAATTCATAAAAGACACATTATAAAATATTTAGAAGGCATTGTTTTTATCTAACGAAAAACAATTCTTCACTTATGAAATAGTTATAAAAATAATGCATTGTGTAGATTCTTAAATAAGCCGTGTAATTTACACACTTACACACTCTCACACCCCTCCTCAGCAACTGCATGGAGCGTTTTGTTCGGGATGAACTGACCCGCCAAGTAGCAGAATTGCTGGACCCCAGTCAATTTGCCTATCGAAACAACAGAGGGGTGGAGGATGGGACACTCACCCAGCTAAATAGTATTTACAGTCATCTGGACAAACCCACCACTCATGCTTGTTTTCTTTTCATGGATTTTTCCTCAGCCTTTAATACAGTCCAGCCACACCTCCTCCTTGGGCGCCTTTGTGACCTGAAAGTTAGCGGTGGCCTCATCCTTTTCATCAGGGAATTCTTGAGAGACCAACCCCAACGAGTCTGTATTAAGAACTGCCTCTCTAATGCTCTTGTCCTGAACACAGGTGTTCCTCGAGGATGTGTACTATCTCCCTTGCTTTTTTTCCATATATACAAATGAAATATACAGCAGCCACCTTTCCATCATTAAGTATGTAGATGACATGGCCTTAGTCGCCTTCCTTTGGGACTTAAACAGCTCTCTCTACCTTCAGTATATCGACACCTTGGCTTTGTGGTTTGATAGCAGCTTTCTGGATCTCAATGTTAGCAAAACCAAGGAGATGTGGCTGGTGAGCAGCAAGAAAGGAGGCAATAACAATGCTGTGGCCACCTTCAAGCCAATTAGTATGAAGGGTCAGGAAGTGGAGCAAGTCACCGAATTCAAATATCTTGG
>JAODJW010000033.1:9818819-9839777 GCA_026777045.1 Hyperopisus bebe | reverse complement strand
AAAGATTTTTTTAGATAATTTAATTAGCAGCTAGTTTTATTATACTGGTATCGTATGTATTTTGTTTTAAATCTATTTATTTATGTTAAATCTCTCACCTGGAGTAAACTGGAATGATTTTATAATATACTTTACTTATATTTAGTTGCATGTTTATTGTGTATAGTGTTGTCTGTATTATGTGTTGAATTACGTCACTGTCAAAGATGAATTTCCATCTGATGTAAATTTGATGGACATTAAAGAAGTATTCTATTCTATTGTATTCTGTTACACATGTGAGAAAAATACATTTTTAAATTTGACACATACATTTTCAACATTGATTTGGGTGTTATAGTAGTGACTAGTTTGCCTCATCCTCCTTTTTCATGAGCAAGGACATGCAAACTCCTCTCACGCTCATGCCCTCAAACCCAAAGGATTATACTTTACTATACAGATTATTTCAATGTTAATTCACATCAGAGATACCATGATTCTGCTGAAATACCCAAGACAATAAACAATTAAGACTCACTCAAATCCAATTCTCTGGCAAAGTGTGCCAAAAAATAAATGATGAACATTTTGCCTACTGTAAAAACTTTCACAGAGTTTTCTTTAGATCCCCATTATCTCTGAGAAAGTTAATTAAAGTGGTAAAGTTGATATCAAAAGGGATTTTTTTCCCTGCGATTCAGGCCAACAAATTGATGGTCAGAGATGAGTGATGGGCATGACAGGGGCTTCACATGATTACTGGGGCACACAAAACCTTTGATGTCCACAGAACACTATGCTGTGGATTATATACACATCACCCCCCCGCTGAAAGAATATGTATGCCACAGTCAAAAGTCACCCTTTTCCCCATTAATGTGACTGCATCGTGCAGTTCCACAGATCATTACCAACTTTCCGAAACTTAATTTTGCAATTACATGTGCAATTAATTAATAACTGTGCTGTCATTACACCCCCAAAGTATTTGAAAATTAATGCCACTTGGAATAAAGTGGTCAAAATGGACTGGAGGGAAAAGATTGTTATTAGAGGATTTTGAAATTAATCTGGCCAGAAGCTGGGGAGACAGTTTTTTTGTGTCCAGGCAGCTCTCTATCCTTGCAAGGGTCTTGAGAAAGGCAGAGACAGTGCGAGTGACGGAGAGCTCCCAGAGGACAGATTAATGAGATCTCCGCACTCTAAGAGCATCATGTGTGTCAGCAGTGTGGCGTTAATGATGTGCGCCTCTGCTTGCTTGCTGCGTGAGATCCTTAGATAGCAGCACCAATCACGACTAGGGCGCTTATTAAAATGCATTTTAAATATTATTCAATAATGCTGTGGCTAAGCTGCCACTTTTCAAGACGACATGTTTCTGATGTAATGCAGGAGATGGGGTGAAGAAGGGGAGCAGATGTGCTGGACATGCAGAACGAAGTCCCATCTTATTTACACTCTACTGTTATGTAACGACTCAGCCGGGAGAAAACCAGGCTGTAAGATAACTGAGTTTTCTGTTTACAGGTTACTGAGCATATGTGTCTGCGTAGGTGATGTCAGCCTCTACTGGATACATGTCAGCTCATTGATTCTTAAAAACTTCTGCTACGTACAACCCTTAATTCAGAACTAGATAACTGAATTGTCATTTTGACTTGTTTTGTCAGCTTAACCTAATGTTTTCTCACAAATCATGCACATAAATTTCATGCATCATGCAATAACTGAACCTTCTTAACATGCAGCCTACCCGTACTCACTCTCCCCGTTTTATCGCCCCCCCGGGTATGACTTACATCGTACTTGGATTCGGTTGATATCTGTAAAATGGAGAGGGGATGTAAAAGTCCAAGGGAGGGGCAAAATCGCGCTACCAGGGGCGTCGGAAATAGTGGGTAAAGGGGGATGTGCCCCCCCCCCAATATCGGCAGAATAAATGAATAACTAAGAGTGTGTTCCTTATTTTTTTATTATGAATATCCATGTTACTGAGGCCAATTCGCTGCGCATGGAGAGTGCAAGGATGAAACATAACTAACAATGACTGTAATCCCAAATTCGACAAAATCATTTTACTATATGGATCAGTTGTTTTTTTTTAGCTATGTTTAGTTCTCAATCTGCACCCTAGATAGCGTTAGTCTTATTTTAAATGATGAATACTTTATTATTTTTAAATAATTTCAAAATCTTTCTTACATCACATCCTTTCACGATGTGTCTATTGCATGTGTCCATTTTTTGATTTTGAGACAAGACCGCCATGGACCTAAAGTCAGGCTTCCTCATCATATGTTACAGTATCGGGAACCAAAACTTACTCAAGGAAGTACTTTTGCTAAACTTCCAAAACTCACTAAGCTTCTTGGAAATGCTTCTCGTGGACTGAGTGAGTTTTGGAAATTTGCTTTGGATTCTGAATTGGATTCTGCTTCATTTTTCACACACCCTACCCTCATCACCCTTGTCAGAACCCAGTATCTATTTTGTTTCCTATGTTTTTCTTCTCTGCTGATGGAGAATGGAGATTTTTTCATGCCTCTCAACCCACAGTTAAATGAAAATCCCTGTTCCTTCCTCCCATCCTGACGTTATGCAGGTTCATGTCCGCTGTCAGAGTGCTTTACCTCATTAACCTCGTACATCACCCTTGTCTGCTTACACAGCCCTATAACTACTCAAAGTTTCTCTGTACAGTAACCTTCAGGTAAATCCTTCAATATTTACATAATGGAATGCAGGACCGCAAAACTGGAGTCATGAATCTAGTTCATAAGAATCCGAAAATATAACTGTGAACGAGGAAAATAAATTACTTCAGACTGATGCTTGCTCAGGTCATTTACATTTAATCTCAATAACTTGTAAAGTATTAAAGTGGTGAAGGAGGTATTTTATTCTGATGTAGGTAAATACCGGATTAGACATTTAAACATTTAATATATCTAAACATTTTAACAGAAAGTCATGTAAATAGTTCAGTTTTAAAGTTCAAATAATTCCAGTGAAAGAATGCAGAAGATCTGAGCTGTAATCTTGAGATGTACTTCTATTGAGTTGGATATTGAGATAAATGGGCAACATTCTGCCCTCTCAGCTCCAAGGCTGGATCTCCTTATTGGACGCTACGTTTGTCCTGTGATGGACCAGCATCCTGCCCAGGGTGTCCGCTGCCTTGTTTGAGCCCTATGCTTCCTGTGAAAGGCTATCAGCTTCACAGCAACAGTTAAAGAATGAGGACTGGGGGCATATACTCTACTACTAATTACTGCAATATGGCAAATTAATATTAAGGGTTATGGAGAGTGTCATTTTTTTAGAGATAATTTGGTTGTCTCTCAAAGAATCTGTGACATTGATCCAACTCCCCTTCATACCAGACAAAACCAATATCCACTAAAGAAATTACATTCGTTACAGGTCATATTTTAGTATTATGATGTGGTATGAAACTAATTAATAAATGATTACTTCCTTAAGCAATGATATGCCAAAAAATATATCAATTTCTGATGTTGCATTCTGCAGTGTTAAACTATCCGTTAAGTTTTAGATATTTTCAGTTTTTAAGCCATTTAGAATGACTCAAAAGCAGTGTTTAAACTTTAAGGTAATTGATCAAGGCCTTCATTTGTCTAAATATAGATGATAGATGCCAAACACATTTCACAAAATTAAAATGCTTAAATGACAGTCACTCATCCTTGTAATACTTACAGGTAATTAGTGACTGGGCCAATTACTCCGCTGAAACATGAGTTGTGTCCCTGAGTCATTTCCATGACATGGTTCAGCAGATTGATCGAATGTCGCCCATTGAACTCTTACAGCAATTCAAAAAAAAGTAACCGTTTACTCATCACATCAATAATAAAATAACCATTTATTCATTGTGCTAATTTTATGGTTTCTTCAGGACTGACCTGCCTGGCTTTTGTTCATTTTTGACTGGGGTTTAAAGGAAAAGGGAAGAATGAATGAAGAAAGAATGGAAGAAAGAAATAGAATGGAGGGAGAGAAGGAAGGAACAAAACAGATGAAAGGAAGGAAGAAGGGAGGCAGTAAGGGAGGGAGGGAAGGAACTGAATGGAGGGATGGAAGGAATGGAGGGAGGAAAAGATAAAATGGAGGGAGGGAAGGAAGAAACAGGGAGGGAAGGAAGGAATATAGGGAGGGAAGGAAGGAACAAAATGGATGGAAGGAAGGAATGGAGGGAGGGAGGGAAGGAAGGAATGGAATGGAGGTAAAGCAACACTGCGTAAAGTGGGTAAAAGTCCAGAAAACTTTTCACTGACGGGAAATGGACACTTGCAAAAGGGACCTCTGGTCTGTCACACTCAGTGACATCCAGCCCCAAGAGCTCCTGCAGCCTGGATGGCTCCACCTATTTGCTCTGTCTGCCCTCCCCTAACACTCTGGGCTGGCTTTCCCCACACAGCCCCAGCCTGTCACTGCCAGGTGCAGTGACTCGTCTCCGACCCCAGGCCAGGAGACAAACTATGGGATTGTAATTAATCTCTGATTACCCACAATGACTGTCTCTGCTCACTTTTCTACTTCAGAAACGACAAACTACACACTGCATCATAGAGGGACAGAGATTTACGTAATAAAAGGTACCCTTTTGAAAATATATTTGATAAGGAAAAACATAGAATGTAACAATCTTTAAAATATTTCAAAATGTAATATTTAAGATTTTTGATAAGATTTCAGATAATTACAAGCATCTGATTAAAATGCATGAAAAGTGAATCTCCCCACACTCCAGACAAAGGAAGAAGCTTGTGGCTGAATGTGACTCTCAGGGCAGACAGAGCCTGGTCCATCCAGCTCCAATATCCTTTATTTGTACCTTTATAGTACAAAAAATGAATTAAAAATACAAGACTGGTAGAGTTATTACAGAAACTTGTAGCGAAAACCTGGACATACACCTGAGCTCTTAGCTGCTGCTGCGTCTCTTAGCTTAAGATACGGCTAACAGTCTCAGCCCAAGTGCTCCATTGCTACTGAATGCTTCCAGCATCGACATGCAGAAAAATCTCTCAAAGCACTTGTTATCCTAATGATGCCCCGCTCTAGCCGATACAGGTCGTCAGGGCAGATTACCCTTCTATCTTGGGAGCTGAGTAAAGGAGACACCCCACTTTAGCATAAAGGTTTCTAAATCTTGTATTTGACCCTGGTTATTTTTCAGTCATCCTTGAAATAAGCTACCAGAGTCACAGTTGGACTATTTCATTTAGCATTTTGAATACAGAAATAGAATTTGTAACTGAGGCAGAGATTAGTTCTGCTGTCACTAACTTCCTAATAACCTGCGGAGAGTGCTTAGAGGAAGAACACAGTGCTGAAAATTATGCCATTCTTTCAAAATACGTATGTTAATAAAAATTAGTGTTGAGATTGATTTGCAGATGACGGAGAGGCTATTATCAGGAGGCGTCACTGGATGGCCCAGGGACAGGACAAATCCGAAACTGCTCCTGCCGTATTGAATTTCTACATTTTTATGCGTCACCTTTCATCGAGCACACAGCGGAAATGTCATTGTTCTGTTACAAACACAATGCCAAGGCTTTGGTTTAGACTTTGGTTCGAGGCTATGGCCAAGGGCTGAAAATTAAGATTCCGGAGGAGGATCACACTTCATGACATACAATTTGGGTAAGACAATCCCAAAAACTCTTCCCTGAAAGATGAATCTCAGTGGGATAGAAAGATACCCAAGGTGTCTGCTTTAACAGATGGCATCATTTCGTGATATAAAATCAAGAATTCTTATCCTGCATCTTTGAAAGACTTGCCATAAGTATAAACATGAAGGGTCAAACATCAATATACTATAATAATATTTCAAAGTTGTCACTTTAATGTTAATAGAATCATTTCGGATTCTAATTTGGCATTCTTGTTTGTTTGTTGCCTGCTTTTTCAATTTAATTTTTTATTTTGTGGTAAGAATTGCCTGTTCAAATGCCACCTTATGCTACACGGTTGATTCAAAAATAAGGGGTGGATAGTTGTTACCAGGACAACAGAGTCTCACTTTACCTCACAGCTCATTTCCAACCTGTTACCAAATCACTAAGTGCTGGGCCGTAGCTTCAAAGAGCAGAGACTGACACTGTTAATGTAATGAAACTGTACACTCATTTATTTAAAATGTAGTGTGTCAGCTTGAAGGTAAGAGGACCAATTTTTTTTACCCCCATGGCAAAATATCAACATCTTGGAGCTTCAAAGTTAGATTCCCAATATTTGCTCCTGGCAAAATGTCATAATAAAGATATTTTGGTTTTAAATAATAAAGAAAATACTGCTTTCATTTTTCCTGGGTTTGTGATTGAAAAAGTACTCAGAGTGGATTTTTAGTAGCCTGAACCTAGGGAATTATCTTTTTTTTAACAGACATTTTTACCTAATGCAGCTGAGGGGGAAAGTGATGAATGGCAGACTATATACGTTAAGGAAGACATCTCCTGGACCACACTGCCATGCTGATTATTTATTCTTCTCGCAGCTCTTGAAAGCACAGGCTGGATCACTGCAGTGCCGACCAGCTGCAGAGGAACGAACTAAAGTATCTGGCATATAAGCTGAGGGAACTACGTGACACGGCCCAGAACAGCCTAAAACACGAAAGAAGACAAACCCCAGTCATAATGCACACATCACGATGCTCTTCTGCTGAGAACTGGCGAGAGATGTTTGTAAGAAACCACTGCTTCTAGAGGAGCAGGAGATTTCAAAGACGTGATTAAGGATATGTCAGAAACATGAACTTGACCAATCTCCAGGAATGTTGTCAAGCTTTCAAAGTAAAGATGTTCCTGATGCTAAAGTCAGGCCCCAGTGAACATTTCCTGATTCCAGGATCTTTTCACTTCGTACCAAATAAAATTTTACATGAAAGTGTGAATGAGGTCCATTGACATCAATCCATAGATGACTGCTTAATCAAGAAATCTGGAAAAGTTACAATAATTATCATGCTGTGAATAATGTTTACCTGTCCATCTATCTTCTATAATGATTCAACTCACACAGTCCCAGGATGCAACAGTGAACCCAGTCCATTGCATCAGAAAATGTTTTTGATTTAAATTTTCAACATTATACTATGTAATTAAACAAACAAAAAACATTAGTAGCTTTACGATAATAAATTCTCACATTAGACGTTATATGGAAAATGTTTTTATATAATTTACACATCAAATAATTAACCTTGTGTTTTACCATAAAATTATTTTCCAAATGTTAAATGGCTAATGACAGAGATAATGATGTTTTTTAAACACCCATTTTCAGTCTATCTACTGTTCTCTGTCTCTGGTCCTCAGGTTGATGCTTTAAGAGGTAAATCAGTTATTTGAATTATTAATTAGTAAGTGTTATGAATAAAATATGGCGCTATGGCATTGCGCAGGTGTTGAATTATGGACTTATGGGTAGATTTTAAGGGCTGTTGGACAGTGCTGTGTACAGGTCTTACTCTCCCATCTGGAGGAGACAGGAGGAAGGACCTGTGGGCAGTAATGTTCCCTCTCTGGATGGGTAACAGTGAGCAGATCCCACTGATGCAGGGTGAATCACTTCTATGCGGGCTGGGACAGGATGGGGGGGTGAAGCGCGGTGGCTGTGGGGAGGCCGTCCGGTGCTGTCACTGATCCCCTAGCCCTGACCCAGCCCGGTGCCGGCATCCTGTAGCTGGGCCAGATTTCGGTTCTCACAGTGTCTAGGGGCACGGGCTCCGCCCAGTAACCCGAGCCTCGGATTTCGCCTCGCATCCACCCCCCGCTCTCTCGATATTGTTCCCCAATCCCCCTGGTAGCTGACACATTTTACTGCCATGAGACACCCTTGCAGTACATCTCGCCTGTTTCCTTGCCTCTAATTTAATACTGCCCACAAGAAGGATACTGCTTTTGCTATCCAGCCTGTTATCCAGCCATATCTAATTTCATAATAATTAAACACTGTAAACTGAGCTGCTCTCTGAAGCACTGCTTTTTATGGATGAATTTATAGGCATCACCATAAAATTCATCACCAGCCATAAAATTTTATTTCCTGGTATTTGTCACACTGCTACTTCCCTTTGGATTGCTTATAGTGTCATTGTTTAGTGATGATCGGATGAAACGTTTGTCTTAATCTTTCTGTGACTTGGATGCAGAAATAGGCACTCAGAAAGACCCCTCCTACAGAATAATGTAACATTACTTATTTCCATTCTGTCCATGAATAATTAGTGTCACAACCAAAAACTTTTTGTTCATTTCAGAAGTGCTTTGTCGTGAATGTCAAATGACAGCTTCTTTTGTTTATTTAACTTACAGTCCAGCAGAGCTATAGAGCAGTGTAATCATGTCATTCACCTTGCCTTCTCTTGAGTGTGAAATACCTTTTTTCAACTACCACTTAAGCTGAGCTAAAGTAGTTGTTTCCAATATGTGTTCATTGTGACTGCTTGATTTCATTTTCACCCTTATTCACACAATTGATTGTCAAGTAAAGTTATTTGTAAGGAGAGTGATTTAACATAATCCACATTTTATGCAACTAAAATGGCTAAATTGCTCACTGCCGATGGGGTATATATTTTCCCAGCAGTAAAAGCAATACAAATACTGTCAATTGGTTGCAATGAGACTGTTGCTATGGGTTACAACAACAATTGTGTTAATAACAATTGTGTTTAATTCTTAGATTTTAATCCTTAAATTTCTTGAGGCTTCCAAATACATGCTTTTTAGTTTCATTGGAATTCATTTCCATGCTATAGTCTTACAAGTATTTAAACATAAAAATGCAATAGCTAAATATGGTGAATGTGCATGTAAGGTTAACGATCTGTCTGCCTTCGCATCTGTCTGATGTGTGAAGGTTGACCGCCTTGAACATATATCTTTTAATATATTCTAATAACATATATTCTTTATCTTTTTTGATGTGAAATCCTTTCCGATGTAAAATCATTTTCATTTCAATTAGTTGAATATAGCATAGCCATAGAATGAATACTTCATGAGTGTATTGAATATTGGTGCTTATTTAAACCCACCATCTTCTTCATAAATGCATGCTGCGTGTGTGTATGTCTGTGTGTGTGTGTGGGTGGGGTTTATGAATGTATTACATCGTGGGGAGAAAAGTTTCCCACCATGTGATAAAAACCCGCTATTTTGACATTGCAGGGATGTTTTTTCAGTCCCAAAAAGGGAAACTAAATTTTATAAAAATCTGTGACTGCAATAAAAAAACTCAAAATGTTAAAAGTCTAGTATTTTGTTTGGTTGTTTATATTTAAGCTTAGGGCTGGGCTGGGGTTAAAGTTGTCATTGATTGGACTACAGTTTGTCCCTTAGAAATGAATTTAATAAAAATCAGTGACTGCAATGAGAAAACTAAAAATGCAAAAACTTTTGTATTTTGCTTGGTTACTTATGGTTATGGTTAAGGCTGGGTAGTGGTTAAGGTTGTCAAAGTTAGTGTTAGCATTTTTCCCAAATGAATGAGTGGTCCCCAAAAAGATATGTTTACCTGACATGTGCGTGTGTGTGTGTATGTGTGTGTGTGTGTGTTACGATCTGGCTCAAAATCGTAACAAAAAGGAAAGAAAAAAAAGAGAAAAATCCAAGAAAAGACATGAGACCCAAGTTTATCCAATAATGAATTTAATAAGAATTAAAAAAAAGAAAAACAAGGAATACTACACAACATATATCTAAATGTTTGTCAGTAATCAGTAGTGTCAGTAATGCAGGCATGCCATGATCACGTAGTATAGGATAAACACAAAAGAACAAAACCAAATACATAACAAAACCATAACAAATGCAAAACAAATGGCAACGTGCAACCGGCGCCTAAGCACGATCCCCTTTTCCCCAAAACCTGGTCGTTTTAAAAGGAAACAAATCAACTGCAGCCTTAACAAGCATCAGGTGTAACTGGCTCGCAGGTACTCAGAATCATGACTATGAAAATTGGCAACACTACACAACCATCAATCCACAACCCACACTCAGGGTCGTCACAGTGTGTGTGTGTGTGTGTGCATGTGTATATTTTTGTACCAGTCAAAAGTTTGACTTGCTTGTCTATTAACTGGAATAGAAGTTGGTCTGAAGGTGACACCAAAGGACTGCCTGTAAACGGATGGTTGCTAGTTTGAATTCCATAGTCAGTAGACCAATGGCACCATTGGGCACCTGAGCAAGGCTCTTAACCCCCAATTGCTCCAGGAGTGCTGCATGCTGCCTGACGCTGCACTGTTCTGCATGTGCGATTCCAACTGTATAGCAACCCACAGGCACCCTACATCGCTGCCGATTACTCCAGAAAACTGGGATAACATGTTGGATGATTTTCTGCAGAAATCAAATGCCTTGTGTTTGTGTAAAACATACTGTAAGACAAATGGAGCCTCTATTGAAGAATGCAAGATTTAGAGAATTTCAATTTCTTAAACATTGCTTTGATACTTATGTTTTGTTTTTTTTTTATAGATTTTTATTCGTTTTATATTTTGAAGTTTTTACATAAATATATATGATGTAAAGCATTGTCTAAAAACCTAGTTGCCAGTACGTGTACTCAAACATTTTCCTGGTCCTGTTTGTGCACATGGGTAATGCATGCAAGGTGTATGCGTGTGTTCACATAGGTGAATGTTTTTTCTTCATTCTCCGAATGGGGAAGAGCAGCACTTTGAACCTGGCTCAGGTGACAGTGACTCCACCAGAAAGGCAGAAGTGGCCTTAAGCCCCCCAGGCCCCTGGGGAGGTGTCTGGTTGACCAGAGAGATCAGCCTTGGCATGTGATAGCTGGAGGATGGTCTTTCAACAATGGAGAGGTACTGCTGGAGTATATGGCATGTTTTTTTATCATACGACATATAATCTTGTTCATAAACCTAGATCCTTCAAGTACTTACTTATTCTATATATGGCACAATCTTTCTTCAGAAATTGAAGTTTCGCATAACATAAACAGTGGCGATACAAACATCTACTCGACAGTATGCGGGTAATTACTTAGGAGGCGGTGAAGCGGTTGAAGACACCTTTCTCGTTATCGGCAAATTCAACGGGCCCACGCGGTTCCGCTGCTTTGTCGCCACCCGGTCACATTTATATTTAAATATTTCTGTTCAACGGACTTGTCAACAAGGTGCAAAGACAAATGAAACATGGCGGGTGGCCTGTTGACTTTTGTTATGTCACACCAGCCTTTTGTTTGATCATCACCACAGGCTAGCTGCACTAAATAATTAAGGTTGGTGGGCATCCCCTGGGGCCCATGCCCCCTTCGTGCAGATGGTGACCTGCATTATTCATGGTACAATATGCAGGTAAAAGAGGCCGGAGGGAGGGATGATGATGTTTATCTGTCCTGGGGTTGTTACTCTTTATTAATTTTTGGATGCGACGGACATCCCACTCACAGTAATCTGAACTTGTACGCATCACTCTTTACTTTTACTTTAAATAAGCTGTAATCTCCTATCACATTACAAGACACAGAGACTTGGCATGTTTATTTTTTAAAACACTTGTTACCCTTTAACGTGTATGGAAACAATACCTGCAATGAAAGATTAGACCTTCAACTTTAAATGAGACTGCCAGATAAGTAAATTAAATGCCCAGCATGTTAGGGATTGGCTGTTGAACTGCTTTTTTTTGGCACCTTAATAATCTCTGTAATCAGGTGAGTGAAGTCAGGCAACAAGGAGTCGTCCACAAGGCCTGGAGGAGACACCTGATGGTGGCCCAGGCCTGCCTCTTAGGCCTGCCATATGGACTGCTGATCGTTAGATTCACAGTAGGGGAAATTTCCCATAATGCCCTGCCCACTCCTGAGCTGAGCACTGTTAGTGTTTTCAGTGTCGGGGTTCTCCACAAACTAAAATCATGATGGGTACCTTTGTTTTGATGGATTGGTTTTGGTGGCACACAGACTCTCGTTGTCTAAACATGTTCCACTTCTCTTTCATTTCTTTGGCAGGTAGACTATTTTTGATCTGTGTCTGTCTGCCTGTGCAGCCATATTGGGTTTCTTTTTCTTATAATTCCCTAATTCCTGTCCGTATCAAGTTATTAAAACCAGTTTTGGCATATACCAGTACATCCCACTTGTCATGAGGATTAATACATGTAAAACTAATTAATAGTGAAGACATGCTTCCTGTTTTCAAACCCATGACAGCCAATCATCAGCAAACCTTTCTCACGTCCGTGTTAATAAATCAATTTCCAGTGGAGTTATTTTTGCAATTAGATCATGGACACAATTATTTAATAAAGCTAAGCAGCTTTAAAAAATAATAATAGCAACAATATTAAAGGCTTTATAGCCAAATGGCACGTTACAAATTAGCTTAATTATAGCTTGCTGTTAAAATCAGTAGACACGATTCATTTATGAAGAGAAATTAGTCCAAGGTGCCCTTATTCTGGCTTCATACTTCACACATTTTCAGATCAGAATAATATGATGCAACTATAGTTAAGCTATTTAATGGATCACTGGCTCCTTCAGTCAAACTGTAGAATGTAAACCCATGCTTAAGTAATTTCCCCTTAACAAACACCTGACACTTGACACCTGATGCTCTTATATAAGTTTATATCAAGACTGGACTGGCCATCTTACATACTGGGCATTTTCCCAGTGGGCCAATGGGTTTATGACCCCCCCCTCACCCCCAATCAGCACAATTCATTGGTAGTCTTTTTGGGCAAAAGTCCTGGCCCAATTTTTAGTTCCAGTCCTGCCCCACTTTATACCGAATTAAAGGACTGCTGCAATAGTACAGTAGCCCTACCACTACACAAAAATAGCTAATAACAGCAACAGTCATGCCAAGATAGTGCCAGTGTGATAGTTTCAAAATGCAGAGAGATTCACCTTTTCCCACGTAATGTCAGGGTCAACTATGTAATTAACCTTTTGCCAGAAGAACAAAGTTATATTCCCAAACAAAGTTATATTGGCATGGTTTCATTTGAAAAATCCTGCTGACTTCTGATTCCAACATGAAATGCATGCACAAACAAACAAACAACAGAATGAATGAATTAATGAATGAATCAATCAATCAGTCAATGTCCCGGGAGGCTTTTTTACTTTGTCAGCAAGATCAGACTGTTCTTCTTATTATCTATCTTTGAATATTTCACCAAAGTTCTCTTCCAGTTATGAATGAACAGTAATAGAAGTCTCCAGCATTCAGATCAAACTATTCTTCTAGCAGATCAGTGGAACAGTAGCGTTCTCCAGGTTGCAGCGTCCCTGGAGAGACAGTGGATGGTGAACCAGGCATAAAAGAATGCATCCGCCACCCTCCTATGACTGACTGTAACTGGAACAGGGTAAAACCCACCGGTGAATGGATCCCAAACTATTGGCTTGCCACCCATTCGAACCCTGTGATGGTCGGTGGCTTTGCAACCAAATCCTCGGCGGAAATGGCCGTCAAAGCACGCAAATACGGACCTGAGACAGCAGTCTCGCCACCCACTTGGGCACCCGACTCATCTCCATCACTGAACGGTAGTGTGTTCAAGTTTCCCTGCACGCTACGCAAACCGCTTCCTTACAGACTCGCAGTGCTTTCGCTTATGGAAATCTGGTGTCTAATCTCTCAGAACAGCAACAAGACAGCTTGTATTTCAAGGAAAACAGACACAGTCAAGCACAATGTTAAGCTGGATAAGAATGAGATAAAGATTTTCACTTGCTTCAGGCATTGCCTGCACATAATATAGGTACTTATAGGTATAAGTTCCTATTTTTTAACTTGGAAGCAAAATGAACAAGAAAATTTGTCCCCTCGAATTTAAATCCTGCTTAAAGATCCCCTTAATTAAAGCATTTAAAGAAACTTATATATGGTTAAAATTTAGCTCATAATACTTTTGTACAATCTTGATAAAATGTATTAACTTTGTTCTGTTCAGAACTGTTCATTACTGTAATTTTAAAAATGAGCATTCAGAAAGCTTTTTAGATCATTTATTGTCTATTTAACTCCAGTGATCCTCTTAATGTTATTATTCTTGAATTCCATGAGTAAACAATTTTTAAACATACAGATTTAATGCAGGGAATGCACAATTATTACTATAACATAAAGAACAGCTTCATTATTTAAATGTGAGGTCATCTAAAGGAAATTATGTGCAATTGATATGAAAATACAGAATTTCAATTCTAACACTATACATACAGCAATTGTTCAGTATATCTTAATGACTTTTTCACTTATCTGACTATTAGACAAACAAAGCATCCATTAGAGAAACTCTTAATAGCTACATGTGCTTGTATTTTGTATAAATGTAGGCCTACATATTATGGACATATTACAGCTCTTATACTGTAATGGTATGTTTTCTTTTTTAAAAAAAAAAAGCCTAAAATTATGTTTTACTGAAGCAATAAGCTACTCAACAGACTCGGGAACACTGAAAAAGGATTTTTTAAAAAATAGATTAATTCCAGTGTAACAGTATTCACAAAGACAAAATTCTGAGTAGAGTATGTGTGGGAGATCACCTTGGTAGCAGAGCATGCTCTCCAGCAAATATGAAATGGAGCATGAATCAGTACTCTGGTAATCTTACAGTACAGCGCTCAGCTTCTGCACGCACGGCCGTATCCTGTTTCCCTGCAGGTCAAAATGCCATGAGAATTAAAAATCCAGGTGAGGTGAACTTACATCCTGAGGTTGGGGCAGAGGTCTGCGATCATGTTTCACCGCCGATTACTCAGAGACTCGTCACTCGCTTGTTACCGCAGCACTGATCAGGCAGTTGATCTCTTAGTCCTATTGCCTTCCTAACCTTTTAAGCACCCTGCTCTCTGTAATACATTTCCACTTGTTTTAGGAGTATTTTAACTAAAGCTCAATATCCTCTATTTTATAAATTGTACATGCACCGGTCAGTACTTACAAGACAGATTAGCCCTTGGCCCCATAAACCTTAGGTGAACAGATGCCTTTAGCCCTAACCTTATCCCTATTACTTATAGAAAGTATTTAAGAGCTTGTCTGACTAGAAAATCAGGGTATCCGGTGACGTAGCCTACATCCAGTGTTTGGCAGCCATATATACAGGTAATCTGAAATTAACATTTTTTAATGAAATTCCATATCGTTGGTGTGAAATCCCAGCATCCCAAAGAAGTTTAAATAGGTAAAGTTTAAAACAAGCATTTAAACCAAATTTCAATAAGATGGATTTAAATCAGTTCTGATAGATAGATAGATAGATAGATAGATAGATAGATAGATAGATAGATAGATAGATAGACTCGAGACTTTTTGGTTCTTCAGCACTGGAATTATGTTGTAGATATATTGCCATATTGCTGTGTTGTGTTCACTTGCAATTTGATAACAATACGTTTGGTCACTGTCATATTTGTAGCACTGACTAACATTACCATGATTATGTATTCAATTAATGTTATGATTAATACTTCTAAGCTTGTTCACCTTATTTAGGTAGGGAATTCACACACATGGACATTAACTGAAAATCAGGGTACACAGTATGAAAATTGTGTACTTTTTTCATTAGCCTCAAGGCTGTATGTGTTGTGGTAAATTAATTTAAAGATATTTCTGTCGATGCACACACATGCATACTGTATAGAAGAACACACTTTACCTAATAAACTACAATCTATCACACACACACACACAGTCAATGGCCTAACAGATACACATGTATCATGTATGTATCATCGTGTATGGGTTAATTTTACATTTATTTTGAGAGCACCTTTTTCAGGAAACTGCATCACAGCAGGTGCATTGCTGTTGAGGTTTGGCTGTGTGTGATAAAAACCTGTTATTTTGATATTGTGGGGACCTTTTTTTCAGTCCCCAATAGGGAAAACTCAATTTTATTAAATTCTGTGACTGCAATCAAAAACAACTAAAAATGGCAAAACTCTCATATTTTGGTTGGTTACTTATGGTTAAGGTTAGGGCTGGGTAGGGGTAAAGGTCGTCATATTGGGATTAGAGTTTTCCCCATAGAAATGAATGAAGAGTCCCCACAAAGATATAATTACAAAACCTGTGTGTGTGTGTGTGTGTCTGTAAACAGGGCTATATCAGAAAAGGTCCTTTATGTGGAGAGAGATAGCACACTGTTCTGTGCTTCCCTCTAGTGCCCATGCAAGTTTGTGTTTACCACTATGCAATGCAATACAGCAAAATACTACCAGCAGTAACAGCACATGCTTGGCAGATGCTTCCTTGTTTAAAATTAATAAAATCAGTAAGTCTTTTATCTTTTTTTGTTTTATTTCATTTAATTGAGGAAAAGCATGTACACCTTACACATATAGTAATAGGCCCAGAATGGTAAGTTACATGCTGGTGAACATTAAAGTGTTCAACAAGCACTGACAGCACCCCCTACACCCCCCACCCTCCAACCCCCGCCATCCCATCCGACCACTTAGTTTCTGGAGAATCCTGTGAGACTTTGTAGGTTTTTCAGACACCCTGTATGTTAATTCTTCAGCTAAGCTCCCGTCTGCAACCAATATCCTACCGGCCATGCAAGTGAATGTTGTTCAGGGCAGTTGGGCAATTAGAGCTGCAGGAGGAACATTTGTAAGGAGAGTGTCACGGAGGAGGAGAAACGCCGGGGAGCCGGTTGTAATGTCAGCTGAAGTGGACGGCGCCTCGCCACAGCACCTGCGTACAAAGACGCTCTGGGCAGCCCCCTCGTCCACGGCAGCCTGTGGGATCCAGCAGTTTTGCATGAAAGCAAGGCTGAAACAGAATCTGAAAATTGCACAGCAGAAAGAGAGGGGGCAGCTATCTGAGGGCTCCAGCTGAAACTCCATAGCTAGGGTAGGGTTTCCAGCATGTTCTTATGGCAGGGTCAGCTGACCGCAGTCCTTGGGCCCCATTGGCCGCCCCCCGTCTAAAATCCGTAATGATGTAACCAGAGTGTGTGGGAACCAGAGCTCAGTAGCACATTGTGTGATAAATGCTACTTTCCCACTCCTTGCTCGAGACTGGATGAGAATTTACTAGGTTTCCTTATTGCTGCCACCCGTTATCGAGAAATCCTACCTGGCTGCTCGTTCAGGGCTGTGCTTTCGGGGCTGCCTGCTTCCTGCCACCACGGCGGCACCACATGCTCACTGGCATGGTCAGAACAGAGAGACATCACAGGTCATTGCTGCCCTATTGATAATAGCATTTGGTCATTCACTTACTCCTCTCCACATTTCGTAGCTTTGCTGTGACACAAACTTATTCTGTCGAGCATTTAACTTCATATATGCCATATTAATTTTCTGTTATATTATATTTTAAACATGAAGGTTAATGAATTGGAGGCACGACACAAATGATGCGGCTGTGATACAGTGTCTCTGTAATTACAGGGCTGCCTTGTGTCCTGACTGTGCTCTTCCTCGTTGGCCAATGCAGGAGCTCTAATTAGCTGTAATTAGTTGACACTGTGGACAGTCATGTTACCTTCTTGAACTGATTGTTAGTAAAAAAAAAAAAAAAAAAAAAAAAAGCAGGTGTTCCATTTGCCTCCAAATGCCCTTTGTCCATAATGTAAGTGCTTTATTACTCTTCAGCTACCAGATTTCCTGTTTAATTATATGTATATAAATTAACTATAATTACATATCATGAACATGTATATATTATGCTTTTAAAATGTAAAAGAATGCAATAAGTTTGTATCTGAAAACACAATGAATTATATTTTTTATGAGCCTGCATATAGCAAGAATGTTTAAGTGTATTTCAGAATTCTGATTCTTGTTCATCATCCATCTTCCAAGTTTATGGTTTTCCCAGAATGTGTGGATGCAGTACATGTGTTCTAGGATTGACCTGGGGTCTTACCACTTCCACTGGCTGTGGTCTCTCCTGAATGCTGATTGGATGGCTCAGTTGACGAATGCATAACATCAGCAGCATGTGAGAAATATACCCAATATTGCTTACCATTATTTCACTGGGTGTGGTTTAACAAATTATGTTGCTGACTTTTTAGTTTTATTTTATTTTATTTTTAATGAAGGATTTATTTTTGAATTATTCAGTGTAAGGTTTTTGCATTTGTTAATTGTTTTTTACTTTAATTTTGCCAAGTTATTTTGTTGATGGATTTTAATGGAGTTTTTGTGTAGAATGGTGGGGTGGTAGAAGGTGCCTAACACGCAATGCTCACAGAAAGCCTTGGGATTTTTACCTTGTAAAATGTTGTAAATGTATTGGTCTCATAACAAACATCCATTAACAAGCAAACTTATTAAGCATCTTTGACTTCATGTAAAAGCGCTATATAAATAAAATATATTACTATTATTATTATTATTATTAATTTAAATAAATTTTTAAAAGATTTGCTTTAAATTTCTGCACATATTTTCCGCAGAGACATTTTCTTTTTAAAGTCATTTTTTTTTTTTTTTGATAACTCAGTCAATTCTGTTCTTCTCATTTTGCTATTAACTGTGATTGCAATCATTGACTCCCAAAGGGATACTAAAGACAACTGTTTGGTGTTTTATGTCATTGCAAAGGTGTTACTAATTAAAAAGCACCCAAAGAGACAGCTTCAATGAACTTTTTAACACAGTTGTTTTAGATCTATAATTTGGGTTTCAATTTATTACTACAGGACATGAATGGTTTGCTTAAAACTATTTGTTCCTTCTAATGTGCTATTTGTTTTTTGTAAACAAATGAATAAGGTAATGATTTTTGTTATAAAACCAATAAATTTGCAATAGTTTTACTGAATTAAGTAAGCGGCCCAGACTTTCTGTGAGCACTAGGCTTACCAGTGGTGTCTTTGCTTATTACTCCTATAGGATCTGCTCACCAGTGGTGTCTCTGCTTATTACTTCCATAGGCTCTGCTCAACAGTGGTATCTTTGCTTATTACTCCCATAGAATCTGCTTACCAGTGGTGTCTTTGCTTATTACTCCCATAGGCTCTGCTCACCAGTGGTGTCTTCGCTTATTACTCCCATAGGCTCTGTTCAGGCCTTTTACTGCCCATGTCTAGTATACATCTTGGAATCATGCTTTTGAGGCACTGATTCTAGATGCCCAAGATGCAGAAGAGACACCTGTATAGCCCATGAAGGTGCCTTCACCTGTTTACCACAGAAAAAGTTTATGTACTTGGGCTCACATACATGCCTGTCCACCCATCCATCCATCCATACCCCTCATCCTATTTTGAAGCTATGGGTGCCAAAACAAACCAGGACAGGGTGCCAACCCAGTGCATGGCACACTCACACACCATTCACACCTATGGGCATTTTCACACCTATGGGATTCAGTACGTGAAAAAGATTTTTAATCCAATTAAGAAAAAAAATATTTTGAACATTCCTAGTTTTTAATATTAATGCTTAGAAGCCAGTAAAATGCCAGTAACTTTTAACAATACCAGAATAGACAAGGGATAATATTGGTCTAACAGGTTTGTTCTTTTCCTTGATCCTTAAATCACCATCACATGGTCTTCCCTGCAACAGCAATCATCTATCCATCCATCCATCCATCCATCCATCCCTCCATTTTCCATACCTGCATGTCCTATTAGCCGCTAGAAATAAGACCTTCCATTGTTTGTGCTCATAGGTGAGGTACCATCACACCAGAATGACTGGTCTGACAGGAGTCTGCATGTTGCATCTCACTTCACTGGTTTACCCTTTATGCTGCTTCCTTTCTCATTTTTTGATGTTTTTAGCAGGCGGGTGGTAATTTGCATGTTCAGTGATTAATTTTTTAAAATTTATTTTCAAATTGAAGGTAACTTAAGGACTAAAAAGGAATGTTGTTCAATGTGAGCAGACATAACCAGGAAGACTATTTTTTAAATAATTGTTTAACAATTTTCCATGGCGTTGCTTAATATGTTAAAACACCTACTAAACCAGCAAATAATAAACACTAAATATTACAAGCTCCAGTTTATGTACAACACAATTAGAACCAAGCTAGCAGGAAGTGTAGAGATTTTCACATCTACACAAAGTACTTTTTTAAAAGGGTTTGCATAGAAAGCAGTTGATTGGACAGAATATGGCATCAGTACATGAGTTTATCCTAATTTGTGTTCTGGACTATTGTTTACCCATAAAAACATTAATCTGAGCAAATGACAAGTAAGCATGTTATCTGCAAGGGTGAGAGCCCAGCCAGGGTGACCCTGAAAGGGTTAAATCAAGCCCCTTCCATTGCACCCCAGGCCTCCGCCTCGGTCCCTCGCTGGAAATGGGAATGCGGCCGGCTCTCTGGCCTCCCCCGACGTTGCTATGTGGAGTAGCGAGAGTGGGGCGCACCGGGGCGGCCAGCTGAGGGACAGGGGTCACTGTGAATGCATTTTCCGAGCCCTCAGCGAGGAGCCGGCCATGCTGAGAGGAGCTGGCCGGCAATCGGACACCTGCTCATTAACATTGCTAATTAGCAGCCATTAATCAGGCCTGTGTGTGTGTGTGTGTGTGTGTGTGTGTATTATGTATTATATTACAAAGGTATATGACAAAATTTTCCCCACAATGTAAGAAAAACCTGCTATTTTGACATTGTGTGAACCATTTTTCAGGTCCCCACAAAAAACTGTGAATACAATCAAAAAATTAAAAATGGCAAAAGTCTCGTATCTTGTTTTCTTACTTATGGGTAAGGTTAGGGCTGGGTAGAGGTTAAGGTCGTCATGTTGGGATTAGTTTTCCCCACAGAAATGAGTCCCCACAAAGATATAATTACTAACCTGTGTGTGTGTGTGTGTCTGTGAGTGTGTGTGTGTGTGTGTGTGTGTGTGTGTGTGAGAGAGAGAGAGAGAGAGAGAGAAAGAGAGCGTGTGTGTCTATGTGTGTGTGAGTCACAAGCCCGGAGGACTGGCTCTGAATGCAAAGATTGTTCCTCAAGTTGAT
>JAODJW010000033.1:9802740-9814834 GCA_026777045.1 Hyperopisus bebe | reverse complement strand
CATTTATGTTATCTTCAGGTTTAGTACATACAATTGCAGTAGACATCTACCAAAGGCATCACTTTCAATGAATCAGAGTCACTCGTAACTGTATGAATTCTCTGTGTCTCTCATGTATAACTCCTCAAAAATATGACGTCATCCAGATTTGTTTATTTCTGAGTGAACACTACAGGTTCCTGAGTTGTGAAATAGCAGGGAACCTCAGACAAATATTTCTACGGCAACACAGATGATTGGTTTTGACTGTTTTTTGCACAAATCTAAGATCAGAATGTTGTAAGATGAAAATATTTCATTCATGTCTTCTAAATGGAGATCAGAAGAAGAAAAGATGTAGGTCAATATAATGGGAAACGTATGGGGGGGGGCAAAAAACTAGCTACAGACTCGGAGCAGGAAGATACTAAGAGCTTCAGTTGGGCGGGTGCTGCACCCCACATGCCACTCAGGGGGCTGGCAAAATAACAGAAACATCACATGAAAAGGAGTTTTAACTTTGAAGTAATTAAACAACAATTACAAATGCAGCTACAAAGGTGAGTAGCATTAGTCTGAATGCCAATTACCAGTATTTGTCCCCTATGAACAAGGTCTGACAATCAGCATTATGATATACTTAGGTAACATGAGGTGTGTGACAGGGTGCCCAAATTGCAGGTGCAAAAAATAGTCATTCAATGTGTCAAGGGGAACAGTCTCGAAAACCATGACAGCATAGGCCAAACATGAAAAACATTACCAGCAAGTAGTAACAGCGATAAATGCCATGAAATTAGGGCCTCAAAAATGACCACAGAACTGAATCAGCCCCTCTGTGAACTAGTCTAAAAAAACCATATATTCTGAACTTCAATAATCTGGAATTTACAGCAGTGGTGCTGTTTGGGAAGACCTTGTACACAGGACCCACTGCACAAAAACGCATCACCTGGACTCCAGTGCTATGGAAAAAAGTAATATGGTGTAATGAATCAACTTTCACCCTTTTTCCAATATCTGGATGTGTGAGCATGTTTTCTTCCTGAAGAACAGTCCAATATCTCACCACATGCAGTGCAGGACAGTATTCCAGTAAGAAATGAATCTCCTTATTAGACCTTTTACTAGGTGTTTCCATTTACCAAAGAACTTCAAAACAACATGTGGATGAAACACCCAAAAGGTATGTGACAACATGCCTTCTTCATAAGACTAATGATAAAAGTAGAGCGGGGCTTAATTTCTCACTGGGAGGCAACCGTACAATATGGGAGATTTCCCTGCACAGTGTAAATACAGGATGAGCAGAGCTGTGTGTGCTAACCAATAAAATACGATTATCAGCGTGGTGGTTACCAGCTCAGGAAGTGACTAATTAAGGGGGTTAGGGGAAATGGCCTGAGGTGTTGAATCCTGAAGAGCTGATTTAAGATGTGCTGTCACCTGCATTTGCCCAGACATGCTCTTGTCATGCTAATTTCATCTGGGATCTCTGCTTTCCTCCTGCTGTCCATTTACATGAACTAGCAACGTTAAGTTACACGTCATGTGACGTGTGAGCATCCTACTTGGGGTCTGGTTTGCCGCTGCTTGTGGCCTGTGCTGCCTGGGATGGGTTCCCCACTGAGGGTGTTCGCACGCTAGGCGATCAAAGCTGTGCTTAAGCACATTTTGCTTCCCAAGGACAGTTAGTTTGATGAGTCTGGGTACCTTACGCGGCTAGTGTGGTCGCTAACTGTGCCCAAGCATGGAATGCAGACAAGAAGTCAATGATGCACCTGGCTGTATAACAAAAACTGTAGCAAAGGGATCCCTTTGGTCTTTGGGAGAGGTCCAGTGTTTGCTGAACATCTGGGCTGAAGAGAGTATCCAGGAACAACTGAATGCATCATACAAAAGCGGATATTTGGTAGAATATGAGACTCACCATATCAGCGTGCTCTGGATACCAATGATAAGTGTCTGTAAAAATCTTCTTATACGTGCAGCACGATTAAATGATTATGATTGCATACTTAATAAATCTATGTGTGTCATCGTGCTCAAAATGACACCAAATGAGTGACAAAACAAGGACATCAATCATGAATTCAACCTGTTGTGCAACAGTGCTTTCCTTCCAATGTTTTCTTCAACACAAAAAGTTACATGGTGATAACGAAAGTGTGATCAGGCTCAGAACGCAATGAGAGTGCAGACCAGCAGGGGAGTGGGGAGGGAGGGGCAATCAGTCTGAGATTTTCATATCAATTGGCTGTATGTGACTTTGGGTCAGGATTCTGCGCAGATAATCAGAAGGTCACCGGTTCAAATCCGATGGCTGGCAAAATGATGCCACCATTGGGCCTTTGCTCAAGGTCCTTCAACCCTATTGATCCAAGGAGCGCTGAACATTGCCTTCTCAGTTGTGTGTTGCTTCGGATAGCTTTGGAAGTGTCAGCTAAATACAGGGTTTGAGTCTCCACCAGTGTCGGCTGGTGAAAAAAAGTCTTGGTGGGGCTGACGCACCAATAGATTTTTGTTCCTAGTCCAGTATAAGCATTCAAATGAACAGTCAGAAAATGACAACAATTTCACAATCATAATTCAATTTCCTTAGTTGGCTGGGTGATATTTATTTTGTGCTTGTTGGGTCCCAGCTCCTTAACGTGGATTTTTTCCACCATCCTTGATGTTTAGTCGGGAGCTATGTAACATGCAGTACTGAAATTTCTGGTTGTCAAGCAGTAATACATGTATTTTAAATAATCCCCTTTAGGCCTATCTTGGTTGTACGCAGATTTTGTTTTAATGAATCTATACAAGGAACTTTCCAGAACTCCAAAGCGCTTCTAATCACAAATTTTAAGGCCTCGTGTTTTGTCTTATTAGGGTCACGTCGCTGGTAAAGGAACAAGCCAAGACACTGCTGGATAGACGGGAGCTTGGAGCCTGTGATTTCATATGTCTTGCTGTCAAGAAGATAGACGTGATCTTTACCCTAAGTACTATGTGCCATCATTTCCCGGCAACATCATCATCAATTCATCATTATTAGCTTTGTCATCATCAACATGCATCGTATCCAAGCGTCATTAATCCGACGGATGGTGACCAGCCTCTTCCACCAGACTCACAGTTACCTCTGCAATGTAATACATATTAAATAGATTGAGCTGTTTTTACCTGAGCAATATGCAGCAAGAACATATATGAACCATTTCATATGCTAATTAAATGAACAAATTGTAGCTTTTGCATTTACCAATATTTTTAATTATTGCAATTATTTTAGAGATCGACTCATTGCAGGCCTACTCCAGGATAGAATTAATACTCACAGTGCTTTACTGTAGGATGAACTTTGAGGCGTTAGAGATACCTCTAAATGTTTAACAACTTACCTGAAATTTGGCAGGAAGCATTTTCTCGATTGACCTAACAAATAAGGAGGGTGTGAGATGATGATTTCAAAAGGTCAAAAATAAGTGTCACCCTACTGCATACACACACACACACACACATATATATATACATAGATATAAAATTTGAGTTTTTTTAACTATACATGCAAAGTGATTGGCTTGGGATGTCACATCATGTTCAGAAAGCAGGCCAACGTGTCATGTGCTGGTTGTGTGGTGGATCGTGTTTGCGGTGAAATCGTCTTATATTTTGCCTTTATCAATAAAACATGAGTCTGCTTCTCCATACATACTGTTGTAGAGAAACCTTCAAACATACCAATGGCGAAAAAAGGTGAGAAGAAGAAAAAAAAAATCTAATTTGTTCTGCTTTTCAGAGTGATAGTTTTCACTGAGCTCTTATACGACAAGTGCAAGATGATTTGAATAATGAACATAGTGAATTTAAAGTGAAGTGGCAGGTACAATATATTTTTGTAAGTATACTACAGAGCTGTCTGAGAATGAAAAAGGACATGAAAAAGTAATATGTCACACATACAGGAATGTGAAATGTCACCAAGGGCATTTGGTGATCCAGTCCTCCAGGAAGACTCCACTGAAAAACCAACAGCCTTGAAGTGTCACAGTTACAAAAATAAATTATTACTTGTTCTCCGCAAATCAGTTAGTCTCACTTCAGATCACAAGTTTAACAACTTTCTACTTGGGTGATTCCAGTGTGACAGCATTTTTCCATACAAGTTCAATGTATAAATGAATTACATTATTTATTATAAGGAAGGAAATTAGCATACAAGTCTGTGTGTATTGTCAAATTTATACATTTTCATATAGACATTTTTGGAAATCCTTGAGCTTTTCAATAGCAAACACACAATGTCACAGGGACAGCAGAAATCATGGTTATTTAAGCATTACACTCAGGATGAGACTGGCAGGAAACATACAAAACTGTTTTTCACTCTAAATTCCACGAGCAAACCATACCCAAAAGAATCTGACCAGTGCCCCAAAACTCTTGAAAACGCAATAAACTTTCTTTACAGTATATTCTCTCAGGTGACTAGAAAGGCCTGCTGAAGCCTTCATAACATCCCTGCATTCCATTTCTCATACTTTTCTACAGAACATCATAAAATATCAGAGCTCACTATATACCACAATGGCTACCATCATCAACAAAAAATTGAGTCTTGTTGATAACAGTAAAGACACATCATGAAGCACCACCAATAAAATTTAAGCCAACTTAATTAACTCACTAGATACTCACTAGATCTATGCCACCAGCAATAGTTGAGATGGGTTTAAGGATTTAAAGATGCTATCAGAAAAGTGCAAATTTCATTTAATGACAAGCACTGCTTATACAACAGTCCCTACAAAGGTGGGGATTCCTTCTCCTTGGTTTTGGTTAAATTCTAGTAGTAAACACAGTATGCACAAGTGTGAGATCATTCTTTTATATGGCGACCCAGGCCAGCTTGCTAGATGGTCATGCATCAATAAATCTGCAGTACCCCTACTATCTGTAAACAGATCCCTAAAGCACCTGGTACTAACTTGCAATAAACAATCACTATTTTTACTATCCTCTTGTGTGGCAAAGGGATGTGTTCAGTTTTTTGTGTTTACACAGCAATTTTAAAACCATGGCTACATTCAGCCCAGATGAAACTTTGCAAAACATTTATTTAAACAGAAACACCCTGTTGTGTTACACAAGGGTTACAACTATGGGTCCTTTGGGGACACTGTGTTTTTAATTCGATGGGGTTTATATCCATGGCGCTGCTGACTGTGAGACAGCTCTGACACACCCACCAAATGAGAGAAAACGTACCTCAATGTCTGTCGCACATGTTTCACGGCCTTTCAAGAAGACATTCAACCCAGAAACCATAACAAAGCCTTGCACATCGTTTTCAGATTGAATGTGTTCTATATTTATGGAATCCAGATTCCTCTAACCAGACTAATGGCCTTTAAAATGATGATCAGGGTCATCTGGGAAAACTGAGGGAGTGAATTTATTTTTAATCTAGACTGTTTTGGATATTACTTCCCCATTTTATAATTTTATTATTTTAAATAAATGCCGGATTTACTTCAATGTGG
Organism: Hyperopisus bebe; assembly: GCA_026777045.1. Taxonomy (NCBI): domain Eukaryota; kingdom Metazoa; phylum Chordata; class Actinopteri; order Osteoglossiformes; family Mormyridae; genus Hyperopisus; species Hyperopisus bebe. The sequence goes on along the minus strand of JAODJW010000033.1, from coordinate 9,809,327 downwards.
AGAGCTTTGCTATAATCTAATGAGTTACACCTGAGATCAGATTTTGGAAATGTACGCTTCACAAAAAATATGTGCTCATTTCTGATCATAGACTACTGTCTTTTTTTCCCCCAAATTCTGGAATTTTCCGGAAGACCTGGGTCTTTCATAGTACAAATGCTGAAAGCAACTACCTCTAATTACTCACCTCTGAAGTCCCCTTCCATGTAGAGTGCTGGCACAGCCGCTGAACAAGTTAATTGAATTGCTGTCCTCATGTCAGTCAAAATACATTTTAGGCTAATCCAGGAGCTGAATTAATTCTCACAGAGCTATCTTAAGAACAGATTACTGATTCATACTCATTCATTATGGCCAGATGGTAGCCTGGGCTGTAGTTTCTTCTCACTTGGGCATAAATTGCAGGAATGCCTTGGACCATCCCTGAGGGCCATTCCATCCTAAGCTCAAGGCATGGTGGTCAGTCCTCTACATCTATCTCCAGGGCAGGAACAAAACTTGTGGTCCTTCCATCAGTACCCCCTACTCGTTTCCTAGCTGGTCACATTTTCACAGTACTCTTCACCTCATTGCAGTCATCTGTTTTTCCACTGACAACCAAGCTGCATTCCTGCAGTTACTTCAGATGTACATCTTGGCTTTACCATACCAAGTTCTCATCTAGTTTGCGGTGACGATGCCCAAAACCTTATACTGCTCCATTATCTGCATGATCCCTTTCTCCAGCCTCACATGAAAGTCTTGATGGAGGGCTTTGATGTAGAGCGTGTAAATAATTTGGTACCTAGTTCACCAACTTGTAGTACTCATCTTTTGGGCTAAAAATGGACAACAAACCGAAGGACTGACCTCCATAATAAGCCTTTAAACTGAAGTAGCTGGATTTGGGTCTTAGCAAAGGCTTCAGCTCATGCAATCTGGTTCAGGTTATAGGCAGAAGGGCAGAATGAAATAAAGGTAAGCTAACATGGTGGCTTGTATCAGAGCCTGTTAGCACTTCTGGAATGCTGTCTTACACTCCAGGGTCCTGAATATTCTAAAGGCTTTAGTGCAACTTCAATATGAGCTTAAATTGCCTTTGCTCAATGTGTAGCAACTTCAAGTTGGCTTGCCAATGGTCTGATCACCGTAACAGACAACACTTCTGACCATCATGTCATCTTAGTACATGAGGAGAAGGTCATGGAGCTCACCACTTGGGCAAAGCTTTGGAATGTGGCAGGAGTTTTGCAAATGTCAAACCTCCAGTGGAATTCAGATGCTGTTATCCAGTAATACTTCTGGCATCTTCATTCTCATGCATCTTAATGTTTAGGGCAGTATTCCCTACACAGGAGAGCTGCATGCTGTTTGTTGTTCACAGTGAGACCCATTGGCGATCTCCTGCCCCTCACACTGATTTATATTGTAAGTATTTCTAGAACAGCGTGCTGCTAAATGGAGATTCCTCTGAGTCGGGGTTGAAAACATTGGGGACAGCATGTTTTGAAACAACCCAGCAGAAATCCTCACCTTAGGGCACTACCTAGTCACTGCAAGGTTTATAGTATCTCCCCATTGCTTTAATTAGTCATCTGCCTGGATTAGCAACCACCTAGGGAAAATGTCTAAGGAAATGTGTCATGTTGTATAAATGAGTTCCTGCAAGAAATTAAGCCACAATCTCTTTAGCTAAGAACTATTATAGAAAGATATTTTTGTTCTCATGTACCTTGTGAGTGTTTCCTCTTCAAGTTGTCTTGTAGTTATTTCTGGTTAAACTCCAGTACAACTACAAAGGGTGGACAAAATAATAGAAACATCTATCAAGGACCTAATAAGGAGTATGGACATCCTTCGCCTTCAGAAGAGCTATAGTTCTTCTTGGAATGCTGTCATACTAGTCTTAAAATGTTTGTAGTGGGATTTGGAACATTCTTCAAAAATAAGAGCCTCCAGCTCTTTGAGGGATGAAGGAGGTGGAAGTCTATTTTGCAATCTTTGCTACTGAATTTTCCATGAAGGTTTGATGGTGTTTTGATCTGATAATTGAGGAAGGAGGGGTCAGTCTGGTGTTTATGAAACATTGTTCCATTGGTTTAGCAGAATGTAAAAGGGCATTATCTTCTTGGATTATGAAATTTGCGAGAATAGTGTTAGCAGTATAGCATAGCCCTGTAAAATGGCTTCATATTCCACTACTATTTCATGATGCTGAGTCATCATTGGACATGTTTTTACTAACAGATATTCATTGAAGTTATTCTTTGGCTCCAAATGTAAACTCAACCTCATATAGAAAAATGAGTGTAGATGTTTTATTTTTCAATTGCTCAGAGTTTTCTGCCCCAACATAAATTCAAATTTTGTGAAGTTCACATACAGTCTGTTTTGAGATGAGATCCCAGACGTGTTGACCAAAGTCTGGGGTCACTTTTGCTGCTGTACCTCTGTCACCATTGTTTCTCCTTACTGATATAATTCATTCAACTTCTGCTATATACTCTGATTATTTTTCAGACTCTTCCATCGACACATTATATATTTTGCTGTTTTTGTAACTGATGGACATGAAAATCAAGCTCATTTGGAGCTGTTGTTTCTTTGAAAAATCACACATCAAAATACTGATTGTCAGACATATTTTACAGCTGATACATTCTGCTGTAAAACACTGATACTGATATTCTAACTAATATTACTCACCTAAATGTTTCTGTATTTTCCATGTTCTACTTCTGTTGTTTTGTCCACCACCTGTACTTAATATATCTTATATACAGTATTGTGCAAAAGTTTTAGGCAGTATGATACTATGCCTGCCGAAGTGTGCTAGCTTAGTCATTTCAAAACATCTGTTAAAATCACTCCGGGATTTGCAGCAACCATCCAATACACCCATGTATGTTTGGCTTGTCCATCAACCCACACTCTCAGAAAAAGGGGTACAGTACCAACCTGTACCTTTGTTTATCACTGGGGCTGTACTTTGGAATTCTATACCTTTTAATGTACAGAAATTGATTCCCTAAGGTACAAACAACAATAATGTATCCTCAATGGTACAAAATGTTCCTCATAGTGCATTTCTGGACATTAAGTACAGTTACCTACAGCTAAAGGTACAACTGACAAACCATAGAAGATACAGCCCCATTTGCAAAAAAAAAAAAGGTACAAATTGGTCCCCTTTTTCTGAGAGTGCACCTTGTTTGATTAATTGACACCTAATTGGTACTAAGTGATAATTAATTCAATTAATGAACTAATTGCACTGTTGGGGAAATGTACTAATACATGGGATGGCCAAGGTCATGACCCTGCATAGGCCAAGTGGGTAAAGAAAATGGATGGATGGAAGGATGGATGGAATGGCTGAGGTGCCCCGGAGGAGAGGTTTGGGAACTGAATTGGTGTTCATCCAGTCATTCAAAAAGATATTAATAACTTTTTGGAGAACAGAAGAATTTTTTTAATATCTTTAATTGTGATACTGTTAATACTATTAATGCATTGTTTTGAGGTTAACCTTTTTTCTTAAGCTCCCAAAAATTTTGTGAAAGATTCAATCTGACCAGTTTAATAAAAGATTTGTGCTGCAATACTACTCTTTTTTTAATTTGCTTTAATGTTAATTTTCATTAGTAGCCTGAGCATGCATTCTTTTCTCGAGTGGATGTGATATTCCTACATGACGCCTTGATTTCTGTTGTGTGTTTTTATATTTTGACTTATTTTGCTTACTGTACTGCTGTGAAAACTTCACATACTATATTCCGAATGAATAAGTAAGAATATTACCTGCAGTGATAAGCCATTTTGATGCATGTTTAATTTTAATTTAGACCTACGTATTATGTTTAAAAAAATTCAAGTACTACTTAACCACACAATATGTACAATACCCATATTAAATAAAAATAACTTTTCACCACATTTTAAAATTAATTTTGTATTGCTTTAAAGAAGCAACACAACATGCAAACAAATGAGCACCGTATCTTTAAGACTGTGACCATAAATACATAGGATAGCTACACTTATGTTACTTACTATGTGTAACTTACTAATTCTGATATATACTCTACAATTAACATAGATCTATCTATCTATCTATTTTGATTTCATAATGTGTAGCAGCTAGGTCTTGATAAACCTTTCCGTGTCTTTTCAACACAATTTTTTTCGCTATTGGTGTAATAAACTATGCTGTTAATTTAGTCATGACATCTAAAAGCACTAAGATTTCTCTTTTGAATTTCCGCATTTGCAAAAACTGGAATAAATCATATCATATTAGTCAATACCTCCACTGGATTCTTGCTAGAAGTATTTTGTGTGCTTAAAACTGCATCACTTCCCCCTAGTGTAAGTAAAGTAAATTGCAACTGTTAACAATTTAACAATTTTACAATTAAAATATCCAGATGTTGTTGAATGTTTAGTTAATCTTTCAACAACTTTTACAAGGGCTCTACTACAATACACTGCAATGTGCCCTTTCACATTAATACAAATATAAAACTGTAAAATGACACGACTGGGAATTAACTGACACCCAATAAAATAAAGTTCAAAGTACAGATTTAACATTAATGTTAAGTCTTCTTAAACATGGTTTTCAGAAGGTATTCCAGCATACCAGGCAGGCTTCAATTTGAATGGCATTGAAGATTCTGTAAATGAATCACCATTAATTCACCATGTGCCTGGAAAACAACAGGCAAATAACCAGAGTCAATTTCATAAAAAAAAAAAAAAACACATAAAGCATTATTATGCACTCTAAAACAATATTTCCTTCAGTAAACTTTACAGCCACATAACAATCCCATGTAACTAACTATGAAAAAGCTAGCTCTTAAATAAAGCCCATAATTTAAATAGGTTGTGTTAGAAAGAGCTTTGTATATTACTTTAGGAACTGCATCCAAATAAACAGTTTAACACTGCCAAATTTTCCCAAGTTCAATTTAATTGGATCCAGTTCAACTCTATTTACTTGGTAGGTGGGAAATTCTACTTCTTGAGGGGCATCATTGTGCTCTGGTTTTGATTAATTGCAAGTCAACTGCTAATTGAAACATTACTAATTTTATTGCTAATTGAAACACAAATTGTGCCCTTGAGATCGGGTGTGCTTTTAGAGGGGAACTGGGTTAAGCATCACAGACTCAAGAAACTGTTTAATTATAATCTACAGGAAACCAACAGAGATGCCCTTGAGAAATCCAGTTTACCAGTCATGATTAATGCTTTTATTTCCTTTAAAGCTAACCACCAACATCCTAATATGATAAAACTGTCATTAAATATACTGTAGTTATCATAAAACATTTTAGATAGCCCCAAGGGGAATGAAAATTAAAGAAAAGATGCACATGGGATGTGATGGACAGATTCAGGCCAGGTTAATCCACCTAGTAACAAAATAACTCATATCCATTATGTGGCACAAGACAAATTAAGAACTGATCTTTTACCAGTATGTCAGATGTGCCATAAAAAGAACTAGATGTGCAAGAAATAGAAAAAACGGTTTTCTTTTATACTAATCTATTTATTAGTTTTGGTTATTTACCAAATTACAATAAAATGTATTAATATACATGTAAGATATAATACATATAACTATATAACTTGGGTATCAGATGCTTTAAACATTGCACACAGAAAGGAACTTGATTAATTCAGTAAAAAAAGAGTATTGGAAATGATCATTACTGAACATTATTTATTGAAATCATTACTTTATTCATTTGTTTACAAAAACACATTAGAAAAAAAACAGTAATTTTAAGTAAAACATTAATTTCAAGTAGTAATAAATTAAAACCCAAATTTACAGTTGTAAAAGAGCTGATCTAAATTTAAAAGTCAATTCACAAGCAGTTTCTTGTGGTGCATCTTAATTGATAGTTTCTTGTCTTGGTACACTTAATTCAGTAACTTTTGCAAATTTATTGGTTTTAATAAAAAAAACATTCATTTGTTTACAAAAGGCATACATCATATTAGAAGGAACAAGTTGTTTTAAGTAAAACATTAATTTCAAGAAGTAATAATGCATTGAAACCCAAATTATAGCTCTAAAAGAGCTGTGTTAAAAAGTTCATTGACAAGCTGTCTCTTTGGGTGCTTTTTAATTAGTAACACCTTTGCAATGACATAAAACACCAAACATTTTTCTTTAGTATCCCTTTGGGAGTCAGTGATTACAATAGCAGTTGATAGCAAAATGACAAGAACAGAACTGAATGACACTTAATAAAAAGAAAATGTCTGTGTGGAAGATTTGTGCAGATATGTTAAACTTTGCTTGTCAATGGACTTTTGTTATGAAACCAAAAAAATCTTCTACATTTTTATAGAATTAAGCAAGTGTACCAAGACTTCCTGTGATCACTGTATAACTATATAATATTTTTTGATCAGATTCTTTTTTTCCAAAGTGAAGAGTTACAATGTGTGAAACCATAATCTTTGCATTGGTAGTACAATGCTGTACCTGCTGAGTCACAGGAACTACGTTTTAACACACACACACACACACACACACACACACACACACACACACACACACACACACACACACACACACACACACA
>JAODJW010000033.1:9749793-9763400 GCA_026777045.1 Hyperopisus bebe | reverse complement strand
GGACTGAAAATATTGGTCGGAAGAGAAGATACAAATAAAATACACACTTGCCTAATAATTCTGCACACAGTGTATGTCCTAATCTAACTCCCCTAGGATCCTGTACGAGAGAAGATGCATGGAAATAACTAAGTGTTTCCTCTTCCTTAACTAGTGATTTTAAATATTAAAATCATTTATTGTTTCACATTTATATTTAGCAGTCATTCCATAAGAGCTGTCATTTCCCGTAAATATACTCTGTTACACTTTCACTTTGCTGTGCTCCAGAATGCTATCATTTACTTTCAGACTACATGCTCCAGTTGGGCAATGTGGACGTAGGACAAACCGTCTCCATAGGGGGAGAGCTGTCCCTCTGCTACTCAAGTGAGCCAGTTCTACACTCTGTCCCTGGATGTACCCCCATTAAGACCAGTGTCCCCACAGGTGCTGAGCTCAAACCTTCAAAAAAAAGTGTAAAAATACATTAAAAAGTATATAGAATCCATGTGCATGCTTTTGAATTTTATTTAACCTGCATTAGAGAAAGAAAATTGTCTGCATGAATCTTCTTGCATAGTCCATGAATTAAAAAATGGGGCCATTCTTGTACAGTACATGCCTAGAATCACATATGTTAGACAAATCAAGCATAAAAAGCATCTGGTTTTTGTTGTCAGCTGCAGGCAGGGGTGACAAATCTTGTTCAGGAGGAACTAAATCAGAATCATCTAAAGAGCAACACGTCATTAGGATTAAATTCCTGCTAATGTTGAGTTTTACTTAAAATTCAGGAGTCAGAGAGACAGTGTGGAAGATTCAAATAATTTGTCATTAATTCAGTTCCAGCAGACGTTAGTGCTGAGCTGAGATGTACCACTATTATCCACAGAAAGCACTGTCAATGGTGACAGTAACGTCCTCCTGGGAGGACATAAAGGAGACACAGAAGACGCTGTTATGGCTCACACTGGATGCTCCTGCCCTGCTTACCACTGTGTGCCCTAAGTCTGCTCCTGTTAATATGCAGCGCAGGCCAGCTGCTTCTGCTAGTACTACGGAATATATGTGGAATATCTTGGAACTCGATTCCATTATCGTTTATAATATGTATATTAGAATAGCACACAATATGAAATTTTAATTGTTTAAAACGTGTAAAAACACATTTAGAAGTATATAAAATCCATGTACATGATTTTGAATTTTATTTAACGTGAGTTTCTTCCGAGTTTCTGAATTTATAGGCAAATAAGTTGACATTTTATGTTCAGAAAATGAATTTGATAAAAAGCATCTGAAATGGAGATCCACAGCAATGACTGTGAACATTATGCCATTAAATATCTTCCAAATGCAAACAACAGCAGCATCCTCTTTGTGATATCAATAAATATGTGAAAGGTAAAAACTTAAAATCACAGTCAGAAATATGTGTTGTCCTTCTGTTCCATTTTTACATCCTAGGTTATATGGATTTCCTTACAAACTAACGAAAGGTAACGCATTTGAGCACACCATCACTGAAGAAATGACAACAAAGTAATTAAGACAGCAAATAACTTACACAACTCAATTCAAATAAAGCAATTACAGTAGCATTATCATCATGTCACGCAGCTGATGAGCTCATGAAGGAGAAAGATCAACTTCTCTAAAGTTGTAGCCTCACACCTGGAACCTCCCAAAGTTACTGCTAATCACAGGAACACATAGTCTTTGTCACATATAATAGGGGAGACATAATTTGAGGGCTGAAATTACGATTTTTTTGTCTCACAATAAATATCCTGATCCGATTTATATTTGGTTAGGACAACTTAAGCCTACATGTTATTAATAAACTGTTACCATCTTAGCTGCTTTTGGTAAGAAAACAATACAGTATCAGAAGCAGCTTTTAATTCTGAATTTTAATAAGACATCAATATTTCAGAATATATTAAAGATATATTATATAGCTACTCACACTTTAAATTTAACATTGGAAAATTCTGGCCTTTAACATCACAAATTAGTTGCGGAATTTTGTGTTAAATCTAATTATTTATTTATTTAAATTTAAAATAAAAGATAAACTGCTTATGAACACCTGAAACTTGATGTTTCTGAACATGGACGTTGATCTTTACACATGACAAAAGAAGGCAGGATGACCTAACTAAGGGTGACTGTGACCACCCTGAGCACCACAGCCAATAGACAATTACATCAGCGAAACAAATAACAGGCAACCTTTATTTAATCTAACACAGGGTTAGGATGATGTGCTATCAGTTACCGATAAGGGTATGAATGGTGTATGGTCAGAAAGCATGAATTATTCCATATAAAAGGCAGCTGGTGTCTACAGCTCCTCGCATCTCAGCTACCATGAGAGCAGTTGTTCTTGCTCTGACTCTAGCCCTTGTGGGTAAGTACATCACTTATTTGATGGGTTTACATACCTGCAAATTTGCTGAATCAAATGAATGAACAAGATTAATGTAATATTTGTGAAGTTTACACTTGACCACTTGCTTTTAGTTATAGCCAAAAATTGTTTAATTATGAACGGAACTGTACATTTCAGTATTGCTGTGCTAATATTCGGTTGTTATCCCATTGCATAGAGCTAACCATCCGCAAAGAATTAGCTAAATGAAATCTATTTCAGGAACAGCTTTTCCATTCCTAAAAATTAAATTAAGGTTTCTAAGGAAAGGAATAGTAAACCTAATATTTAAAATAATGTTTATTAACAAATATTTCACATCATATCTGTTTTCATTTATTGTCACATCAAAGAGAAGGGCTTTAAATTCACCATATTGCTTTTTGTTTTCTAGCGAGTCAGCAGGCTAAACTAAGTAAGCAGACCTCACTTATTATCTCATTACTAATATACATTGAGATCTCCATTTAAGATTTGCCATTTAAGTTTCAAAAATAAGACATATCCCTAGCAAAAATCCCAACACTTCCTTTTCCAGCACCAGACTTCGATGGCAGTAAGACCTATGTCTACAAGTACGAGGCTGTGATCTTGGGTGGTCTACCAGAGGCGGGCTTAGCCAGAGCTGGGGTGAAGATTGTCAGCAAGTTTCTCATTAGTGGCATCGCCCAGGACACCTACCTGCTGAAGGTATCTAACTTGGAGTAAAACAAATATTTCTATTAGAAAGAACAAAGTACAAAGATCTATGGGAAGATAATGGGACAGTGCAGATTAACCTTCTTTCATCAAGATGATCAGTGTCATGAAGCTTGAGGGTTTCCGAAGAGGAGATCTGATATTTATGTTTTATTTCCAGCTAATGGAACCTCAGCTGTTTCAATACAGCGGTGTCTGGCCCAAAGATCAGTTTATTCCTGCTCCAAAGCTGACTCAGGCACTAGCTGCCCAGCTGCTGGTTCCCATCAAGTTCGAATACACCAATGGTATGGTGGGCAAGGTGTTTGCCCCTGCCAGAGTCTCTGCAACCGTACTTAACATCCACAGAGGAATCCTCAACATCCTTCAGCTCAATGTAAAAAAGACTCAGAATATTTACGAGTTGCAGGAGGTAAGGCTTCTGTGATTATATCGGGGATTTGTGACGCTTATATGAAGTCTTTAATGCATCATGTCAAACTTTACATTTCACAGGCTGGAACTCAGGGAATCTGCAAGACTAACTATGTGATCAGTGAAGATACAAAAGCGGAGCGCATTTATGTGACCAAATCCAAGGATCTGGGCAACTGTCAGGAGAGGGTCATGGCCGATATTGGAATGGCTTACATGCAGTCGTGTGACAAGTGCCAGCTGGTAATGTAAACGTTTACTCCCTTCTCCGGACAACGTACTGATCTCTTTGCAGTGGAGTTCTCACAAGCCTGGCTTCTCTTTGTAGAGAGGAAAGAATTTGAGAGGAGCTGCAACCTACAACTATGGCTTGAAGTCTGCTGAAACTGGATCGCTAATCACTGAAGCCACGGTGCAGGAGCTACATCAATTCACACCTTTCTACGAGATGACTGGAGCTGGCCAGATGGAAGCAAAGTAATGCATATAAATCAAGTATAAAATGTCCTTACCAAAAGAGCTGCATATATTTTACTGTTAAATGACTATGTTTTGTTTCCTAGACAAACTGTAACCTTTGTAGAAATCCAGAATGTTCCAGTGCAGCCCATACAAGGTGACTACCTGCACCGCGGATCTCTGCAGTACGAATTTGCTTCTGAGCTTCTCCAGACTCCTATTCAACTCATCAGAATCAACAATGCCCAGACTCAGGTGCTGCATTCTGCTCCATAAACCTACCATCTCATTTTATTATATTAAATTATTTTTAAGGAGCCATTTATGCAACATTTCTCAAATACCACAATCTGAATAAAATCCAGAAGTATTTAAAAATAGCCTGCTTTATTTCTGTTTCCAGATTTTGGAGATCTTGAATCACCTTGTCACAAACAACATAGATGAGGTTCATGAAGATGCTCCCCTGAAGTTTGTCCAGCTGGTCCAGCTCTTGCGTGTGGCCAAATCTGACATCATTAATGCCATCTGGGCTCAGGCTAAAGCTAAACCCACTTTCAGGTACAGTATGTCTATGGAAAGGTTAAAGGCTGTGCAAACAGTACAGTAAGTAAGGATATAATAATATTTAAGGGGTGCTATATTTCTGTTTGGCCACATAAGGAATAAGCAGCTTTCTTTTTCAGACGTTGGGTCTTGGATGCTGTACCTGCCATTGGAACAGATGCTGCTTTGAGATTCCTCAAGGAGAAGTTTGTTGCTGATGAGTTGACTGACGCTGAGGTGGCCCAGGCTCTACTAGCTGCTCTTCACCTTGTGCGTGCTGATTTGGAAACTGTAAAGCTGGCTGCTGTGAGTAACTGATTGATCCTTTAAATCTACAGCAACATTAGTGTCAGATAAATAGTAAATGTCCATGTTTCTCTTTCTTCTAGACTCTGGCATTTCACCGCAAAATTCAGGAGCACCCCGTTCTGCGGGAGATTGCTATGCTTGGTTATGGTTCTCTGGTGTACAAGTTATGTGTGGCAGAATCTGATTGTTCAGCTGATGTCCTGAAGGTAAAATTACAGTAACTGCTTGTCTCCAGTATGTACAAGATACTTTTATTGGTACCATTCATGGTAATATTCATTTTTTTCCATTCAACAGCCTCTCCACGACATTGCAGCTGATGCTGTCAATAAAGGTGATGTGGCAGATATCGCTTTAGCTCTTAAAGCTCTGGGCAATGCTGGCCATCCTGCCAGCCTCAAGACAATCGTGAAGCTCCTGCCTGGGTTCGGCTCTGCAGCCGCTTCCCTCCCAGTCAAGGTTCAGGTTGATGCTGTGATGGCTTTGAGGAACATTGCCAAGCGGGAACAAAGAAAAGTAAGTGTAGTCAAACATAACTTAAGAAGGACCAGCTGCCATGACTGTTCAAGTGTGAACTTCAACTAGTATTAGTAATCAATAAGACATCCATTTGTTGATTTGGTCCAGGTACAAGAAACTGTCCTGCAGTTGTTCATGGACTGGAGTGCCCACCCAGAAGTGCGCATGGTCGCCTGCATCGTGCTGTTTGAGACCAAACCTCCCCTTGGTCTAGTAGTTTCCCTAGCTGATTCCCTGCGGAAGGACCCCTGCCTTCAGTTGGCTAGCTTTTCCTACTCTCACATGAAGGCCCTGACTAGGAGCACCACCCCAGACCTTGCCCCAGTGTAAGAGGACTGCATCACTTCAGTCCTTTACTACAGAGGTGCAGTTCTTGATTTCAATGTCAGGCTAATTATTCTCTTCATGTTTGCATGTAGTGCCGCTGCTTGTAACGTGGCTGTGAAGATCCTGAGCCCCAAACTGGACAGGTTGAGCTATCGTTTCAGCAAAGCCATTCATCTAGACGTCTATCGTTGTAAGGCATTATTGTACTTGCCTGGAATGTTTTATGACTGATTTTGTCGTCATTGCATTTAATTAATGATCGATATATAAAGTACCACTTTAGTTTAATCTAATGATTTCATGAGTCGTAAACGGATGATTGTTTTGGAAGCTGACCTGATGGCCGGAGCCGCCGCCAGCGCATTTATCATCAACGATGCCGCCACCATTCTGCCCAGAGCCCTTATAGCCAAAGTCCGTGCCTACATAGTTGGAGCAGCAGCTAATGTTCTGGAGGTGGGAGCAGTTTGTTTAATGTATCTTCCAGTTTTAGGAAAGTTGTGAATTCTTTAGCTGACCGAGCTACTTGTTGGTCTCAGTTTGGCGTGAGAACCGAAGGAATCCAGGAAGCTCTCCTAAAAATGCCCGCTGCCGCACAGAACTCCGACAGGATCACCAGGATGAAGCGCATCCTGCAGGCTGTAGGTGTCAGATTCTGGAGACTTATCATGCAAACTTAAAGCTGTCTTTATTTCCATTAGGATATTTATAAAATCTTATTTTCTTTTTCCCCAAGCTGACAGACTGGAAGTCATTGCCTGTAAACCAGCCACTGGCTTCAATGTATGTGAAACTGTTTGGCCAAGAAATTTCTTTTATCAACATTGACAGAGACCTCATCGAGCGGCTAACACAGGTATCTTGTTAAACAAAATGTTAGTTTATCAAAGTCTTTTTTATGTTAACCAGCTGTTTGTTTTATTGTCTGGCTGTGACCGTGATGTTTGTCCCTAGAGTTTAAGAATTATACTATATTTAAACCGATTTAGAAAACTGACATAATTATATGATCTGCTGACGCATATAGATGCGAGATGTTGCCGGATAGCTAACTTGTTCCTTGTTGTTGAAGCTTGGAACTGGAGCTGCGGCTCAGATGAAGAACGTGCTGAACACACTGCAGTCCGGTGCCATGATCCGGTGGGCCAAGCCTCTGCTGGCTGCTGAGGTGCGACGCATCTTCCCAACCTGTGTGGGTGTCCCAATGGAGCTGAGCCTATATACTGCTGCTGTGGCCACAGCCAAAGTTAATGGTGCGTATTACTGCATCCAGAGCAGTGAATTCATGATCCTGTTTGTTTTCAGTTACTGACTATTAGCTACTAATTTATTATTAATGTTTATACTTACAGCCCAGGCTGCTCTGACACCTCAGCCCGCTGAAAACTTTCACGTTGCTCAACTGCTGAACACCAAGATTCAACTGCAGGCCCACATCACACCAAGGTAAAAAAGATAGACGACTTTAAAGAACAGAAATTTTGACTTTAAACCTACAGGATTTAAAAAGTTCTAAACTGTGTCTTTCCTACACAGCATCGCCGTACACACTTTTGCAGTCATGGGCGTGAACACAGCCCTGGTTCAAGCAGCAATAATGGCCAAAGCAGAGGCACGTGTTGTGACCCCTCTGAAATTCAGCGTTAGAGCCGACGTCTCTCAAGGCTATTTCAGTGTTAACGCTCTGCCCGTTCAAGCTGTAGATAACATCACAGTTGTGCGGTAAGTCTTATTGTGTTGAAAAGAAACATCATGGCAAATAGCAAATGAAAATTAAACCTACCCAAAGGTGTTGGTTTCTGATAACATAATCCTCAGCTGTATCTGATTTTTTTGTACTAGCTTCACCTTTTGTTTTTAACAGTGTTGAAGCTTTGGCATTGGCAAGAAATATTGAAAACCTTGAAGAAGCGAGGATAATCCCAATGTTACCTGCAGCTTTGGCAGCACGATTGTCAAGGGAGAAGTTTACATCTAACGTGGAAGCTATCACAGAGAGTGACTCAGTAAGCTAACATTAAACATCTGTGCATACAAAGTATCTAAGCAAATAAATTGTGGACAACGCTGTTGTTATTTACCTGTGTGATGACACCTTATTCTGCTTTTTTTTAATTCTCCAGTCCATTTCTTCAGAAATCATTGACGCTGATGTGCACATCAACACCCGTGAGAACAAGGGTTCAGTTTCAGCCAGAGTTAACCAGCAGCTGTGTGCCACATTGACAAGCTTAGGAGTGCAAACTTGTGCTAAAATTGTCTCTCAGAATGCTGGCTTTCTCAGAAACTCCCCCCTCTATAAGCTCGTCGGAGAACATGACGTGATTGTAGCTGTGAAACCCGGTATGTTGCCTTAAATGTTGCTGCACTTAAGAAAGGAGCACAATATCACACTCTGGAAACTGTACTTTGAGTGATAAAAAAATTAAGTAGGTTGAATTCCAATTTCTATAGCTGATGGTGAGGCCTTTGAGAAGATAGAGATTGAAATTCAAGCTGGACCAAAGGCTGCATCAAAGATCATTAAACAGGTCACTCTGAAAGAGGATGAGGAAACTGCAGAAGGAGCCCCTGTTGTATTGAAACTGAAAAAAATCCTGGAACCTGAAAGGGTATGTAAATTTGATGTCTTGGATCCTAAGGATTCTTTATTTATTCTTTATTGACTATTGACTGGCAGGTGATTAGTTCTTAATGAATGTTGGAAGTTTTACTTAGAATTGATCTTTGTCCAACTACAGCGGAAGAGGAACTCCACCAGCTCCAGCAGTCGCAGCTCTAGCTCTTCCTCCAGCTCCTCCTCATCTGCCACTCCAGAAAAGACCAAACACCCAACCCAGGAAAAGAACAACAGGCAGGATAAAAGGAGTAGCAGCAGAAGCAGTAGCAGTAGCAGTAGCAGTAGCAGCAGCAGTAGCAGCAGCAGTAGCAGTAGCAGCAGCAGTAGCAGTAGCAGTAGCAGCAGCAGTAGAAGTAGCAGCAGCAGCAACAGTAGGAAAAGCAGAAGGTCCCCCTCTACCTCTAAGAAGACTAAAGACAATGGTGGGAATTCCAGCAGCTCTTCCAGCAGCCGTTCTTCCAGCTCCAGTGAATCCGAGGTATTGACTACCTCCCATTTGCTGCTCCTTAGGAAAACTCAATCACATGAAACTCAATCACAACACTTCTTTTCAACAGGAAGAAATATTTGACAAGTTCACAAAGAATCACATCCATCAGGTAAATGTTACATATTGAAAATAAGGTCTTTTGATGGGAAACCAAAAATCCCCATTGTTTATGAATGGGTTCTGAAGAATTCCTTTGCCTTTCATACAGCATGGTTACTCCAGGGCCGCTTCCCAGGCTCGGGCCTCTGCTGGTGCCAGGAGCAGCAGTCAAAGCAGTGCCTCCAGCTTTGAAGCTATTTACAGGAAGGTAGGAACACACCACTATTCTTAGAACTGTAAAACCATAGGATGATCACATCATCAGGTCATCACAATGGACACGTCCCAAACTGGCCACCTGCACCATTCTTGTTATCAGTCACGATTCCTTGGAGACTCCATGCCCCCTGCCATCGTGGTCATTGTTCGTGCAGTGAGGGCCAACGGAGCAATGAAGGGATACCAGGCAGCCGCCTACATGGACAATGCTAACGCCAGGCTGCAGGTCATCGTGGCTGCTCTCGACAAGAATGACAACTGGAAGATGTGTGCTGACGGTATCATGTTGAGCAAACACAAAGTCATGGTGAGGCTGCACACCATAACAAGGAAGCATGACCGAAGTAGGCAACCCAGATGGTTTTAAAAAATAAAAATCTCATAATTTCTAACTAGGCTAAGGTTGGTTGGGGAGAAGAATGTCAGCAGTACACAGCAGTTATCAAGGCAGAGACTGGTCGTCTGGACACAGACCCAGCAGCCCAGCTGAAGATAGAATGGAACAAGATTCCTCGTGATGTTAAGAGCTACTCAAAAATGTAACGTCACTCACCTCAACTATATTGTTTATTGACAGTTTTATATATTTTAAAAAATCACTCAAGCTCCTACTTTTCCTCAACTTTCATACAGGGTTTCTCGGTACATCCCTGGTGTCGCTTTGATGGCTGGATTAAGTCAGAGAAGACAAGACAATCATGAGAGGCAAATTAAGATCACAGTGGCTGCAACTTCTGCCAGGACCATAAATGTTATCATTAAAACACCAAGGGTAAATGGCATACACACACCTCTCTGTCAGAATGAATGAGCAGGGGCTGAAGCTGGATTATGTGTCTATGTGGTTTCATAGATGACTCTGTACAAGCTGGGTGTGGCTGTTCCCATTTCGCTGCCTATTGGACAAGATGCTGCTGGAAGGCAAGAAGGAAGCATTTCTAACCAGATTCCCAACATGCTGTATGAAGCTACAGCAGGTTAGTAGAGCAAAGATGAAGCATTTTGATGCTCATAGCTGACTGTGTTTTGTGCATAACAAAAATGTCATTTTGCATTCTCAGAAGATTTTACTGTGAACTATATGATTTGTGTACTTACTGTGGAACATTTTTGTCCTTGATCCTTTTAGCCAAGTGCAGTATGACCAGTGAAACCTTGACCACATTCAACAACAGAAGGTACAGAAATGAAATGCCCATCTCCTGCTACCAGATCCTGGCTCAAGACTGCACTCCTGAGCTGAAGTTTATGGTTCTGATGAAGAAGGACCGTGCCACGGAAGCAAAACATGTTACTGTCAAGCTGGCTGACATGTTAGTACAACTGACCTCCATTCCATTTTTAGGTGACATGACACATCTTTTAAGTGGTCTTGCGCTTCACTTTCAGAGATGTCAACCTCTACCCACGTGATGGAGAAGTGCAACTGGTAGTGAATGGAATGCAAGTTTCTACTCTCAACCTCCCGTATGAACACCCTACAGGTGTGTGATCACCTGGAAATGCTGCACCACTTTGGAGAAAATGCCTATAGAATTGATTTTTTAAGTAGAATCGCATCTGCCTATCAAGTTTCAAAAAGAACATTTCCTTTTTTCTTTTGTTCTACAAATAGCATCCATCAGAATCAGCCAAAATGGTAATGGCCTATCTTTGTACGCTGCCAGCCATGGTCTACATGAGGTCTACTTTGACAAAAACACATGGAAGGTAAATTCAGCCCATTCAAAACTTGCCATCCATTTATTTTCCATATGAATTATCCAGTAGTCACTGACAGTCTTGCGCATATCCTGAAGAAACATCAGACAAAAGACACAGGACAAATTGGAACAAATATCTAATTTACCAAATTAAATTTCATTAAATTTTCTTCAGGTTCAAGTTGTTGACTGGATGAAGGGCAAAACTTGTGGAATCTGTGGAAAGGCCGATGGTGAAGTAAGACAGGAGTTCTACACACCAAATGGACGCCTGACCAAGAACTCAGTCAGCTTTGCCCACTCCTGGGTTCTTCCCGCAGAAAGCTGCCGTGATGCCAACGGTGAATTCCTACTCCAAAAAACTGCTTCTACCTCTTCCCAGCACAGGTTTCTAATGCAAATCTCTCTCCAACATAGAATGCCAGATCAAGCTGGAGTCAGTGAAGCTGGAAAAGCAGATGATTCTTGCGGGACAGGAGTCGAAATGCTACTCTGTTGAGCCTGTGCTACAGTGTCTGCCTGGCTGCTACCCAATAAGGACCACCTCTGTCAATGTTGGATTCCACTGCATTCCTGTCGGTGAGTTTACCTACCAAACCATAGACAGAAATGAAGCAAGGGGTAAATAATGATAATTAATAATGATACTGGGAATAGAGTTATACCAAAATATTTGTAGATTAGGTCAATTAAGTGGTATAAGAATCCGTCAATATCACTTGAGCAGACAAATGTCTTCATGCTGTTGCTTCAGATTTCTTGAATTTAATTTTGTCACAACAGATTCAAACATGAACAGTTTAAACAGAATTTCGGAGGCGAGAGAAGACCTCAGAGAGACCATCGATGCCCATACTGCTTGTCATTGTACCAAACACTGTGCTTAGGAGCTGTAACTACCAGCAAAATAGAATCTTTTTCAATTGTAATTTTTTGACATGTATGTGTACCTGGTGTAATTATAAATAAATTGTAATAGAACATTCACAGACGTGGTTTTGATATTTTATTTTTAAACACTAATTACATGCATCTTCTAGTCACTTATCCTGCTCACTTATCGGGGGGGGGGAGGGAGGCAGCACTACTGAAAAAAATGCAGACATCAGACCAAATTTGCACGTATCTTCTTCTTAGTATTATATTGTTGTTTTTGTCATTGTTGCTTTGTTTAGTAATTTATGAGTAAATCTGAGGAGACTGTAATGTCCGCTTCATCACTAGTTATGATTTCATGGAAATGGAACTCATTTAAACCCCTTAAGGTAATTTTGTAATTTTAAAGTTTCCTTACCTACAGTGAGGGACATAATTATTTGACCCCCCCCCGAAAAGTGACTGGGATAAGTTTCCAAGTTTGCACACAGCTCAGCAAGAATTTTCATCCAGTCTTTTTTGTGGATCTCCTCCAAATCTTTAAGGTTTTTAGGCTGTCACTTGGATATACGAAGCTTGAGTACCCTCCATAGTTTTATATACAGTTACGTGGGTGGTTGTTGTTACATTTTTTTTTTGGTCGGCGTGAGTGCTTATTACTAATATTACTAATATCGGTGACGTTAACTTGGGAAAGAACAGTTGCTCCTGAGCTTTGCTTGGTCACCAGTCAGGGCCGGGAGGACATTTTCCACTTTTTCCCTGCTTGGGCAGTAGTCTGCTTTTTTGTGGTTTTTGTGGTTAAAGCGAAGAGCAACTTTGCTGTATTTTAGTTAAATGTCGTTCAGTAGAAAGTTATTCTCGGGTAAGTAATTGTTAATTTGGTTATTTTAAAAGTTTAATTTCCGTATCGGATACTTTAAAAAGATTTTGACACCACCCGGGGTGGATCCAGTGGTCGTGGTGCATGTTGGCACCAACGACATAGGAAAGGGCTGGTTGGCTGTTGTGCAGGATAAATGTATATTAGTCGTGGATAAGCTTGGAAGCAGAAAGTCCACAGTGCTGTTCTCTGGAATATTTCCCGTGCCACGTGCAAGCCAGGCTAAGTTAGCTGAGATGACGAGATTAAACGCGTGGCTAAAAGGGTGTTGTAGGAAAGAGGAGTTTAGGTTTATGGGGCACTGGAAGACCTTCTGGAACAGGTGGGACCTGTTCAAGCCAGATAAGTTGCATCTGAACCAGAGGGGAACCAGTGTGTTGTGTAGAGTAGTTGAGAAATGTTTAAACTAAGGACTGGGGGGAGCTAGGAGGTTAGTTATGAATATAAGAGGGGGGAGATGGAAAGCTCAAATTAATATTAAAAGTGGGCACTGTAAAAGGCCTACCCTTTGCCATCTGTACTTAAACGCTAGGAGTATTAGAAACAAAATTCATGATTTAGAGGATTTAATTTCATCGGACTCTTACAACATTATAGGAATAACAGAAACATGGATGAGTGACAATGATGGAGAACAATATAATATGGATGCTTACATGTTGTTCCGTAAAGACTGGATGAGGGATAGAGGTGGTGTTGCAGTATACGTAAAAGAAAACTTGCAGGCAAGGGAGCTCACTAATAAAACTAGAAGTACAGAAGCTGTATGGGTAAAACTAGATGCTAAAATTCAAATGGCCTAATTGTCGGTGTTTGTTATAGAGCACCTAATGTAGCTCCTGAGGAAAGCAGAATGCTATATGATAATATCAGGATTATTAGTGATAAAAATGACGTGGTGGTTATGGGTGATTTTAATTTACCTGGGATACAAATAAACTTGGGATATAGATGAACTTGAGATGGTGGAATTAGTACAGGATTGTTTTTTTTACTCAGTTTGTTAATACCCCTACCAGGGGAGAAGC
>JAODJW010000033.1:9733755-9749693 GCA_026777045.1 Hyperopisus bebe | reverse complement strand
GGTAAGCGCTTTCCCACAGAGGAGGGATATTACAACATGAACCTGGTCCCTATCGGTGGGGAACTGATCAGGGTGATGGTCTATATATAAGCCACACTGCATTAAAAAAGCCCTACAGGGGTCCGGGTTGCCATCTTACCTGTCAGGTAGAGCCACTGGCACAGAAGGGCATGGGGGGGAGGTAGGTAGGGGAGTCGCAGCCGCGGAAGACAGCTGAAGTTGTCTGACCACATCCGTCAGCCGGGGAATCTGTGCCTGTGCCTGCTGGAGCTGATCTTGGAGTTCCTGCGGCTCCATGGTTTCGGCGAAGTATTCTGTTCTGCCACAAACAACACAGACAGGGAATTCTGGGCAACCAGGTTTATTTGGGAAGACAGAGAGAAGAGTCGTAAGCCGTTCCGGGGTCATAATTCCCCGCAACAGCAGAATCCAGCAAACCCATGCTCTTTACAATTTCTGCTTCCCAAGTAAAAGTTATCGGCACCACCAGCTGCACTTTGGAGAGACCGTGAGAGAGTACGGTTCTTACCTGCATTTCCTCCGGTCGGTTCTGGCCAGGGCACGCCAGGAAGAGGCGCAAAAAGTGTCCTGCTTCGCCACAATAGATGCACAGCCTTCTCCATCTTTGTCTCTCTCGCTCCTCTGGTGTAAGGGGCGCATGACCTAATATCATTGGCTCCGGATCCGCGGGGGGTTGCAAGGCGGTTGCGTCTCTCTCCATGAGGATAAATTCAAACATCAAGAATGGGCATGGACGCATCTCAAAACTAGCTTGGAAGGTGATCAAATTATAACTTGGCTGCCATCATCACCTGATTCAATCCCCATTGATAATTACAGGGCTTTAAAGTAGCATAAGATTAACCATGATCGCAAACATTAGACTTCTCAGAGCAGCATCTGGGAGGCTGTGCTAGCTGCTTCAGCTACTGTAGGATGTGGTCAATTGACAGTAGCTCATGATGGTCACAATGGAGACAAAAGGGCATTAAACTTGGTAAAGTAGACTGTGGTAAAGTGGAATAACAGATCATTCATTATGCTTTATATAGGGTCAATAAAAAACTTTTTTTCTATTAATAGAGAAAAAAGTCCACTTAGTTTCTCATTGCTTTATGATTGTGCACATTAATGATTCATATTATGAATCATAATTCACCTCCCAGAGGCTGTGAGAGTGCCGACGTGGACAACCCCGTGGCCAGGGCGCGGGTTTAGACAGAAATCAGCGATTAGAGTGGGGTCCAGGACGTCCTCCATGGGCACCCAGGAGCACTCTTCAGGACCAAACCCATCCCAATCTACCAGGTATTGCTCAGGAGGGCTCAGACCTGGTATATTTTGGAGCCGTCCTGCAAGGTGCATGGAGGAGGTATCGGCACTGTAGTTGAGGGATGTGCCGTGCCGTACCGCACAGGTTTTAGAAGAGAAGCATGGAAGGTGGGACATATTCGGTATATCTTGGGCAGCTATAACTGGAGGAGTCGGGTCCCACACGTTTGACAATCCAGAAAGGCCCAATATAACGGGCAGACAACTTACGGCAGGATGGGAGCTTCAGGTTGCGAGTAGAAACCCATACCCTTTGCCCCACATGAGGGGGGAGCAGCTCGTCGATGTTTGCAAATCCCAGAAACCGTTGCAGTTCTTGGATGGTGCGAGGCCACAACCATTCTTAGATGGCGACCACCTTACGTTCGTCCATCGCTACAGCCCCTGGCCTGATGACATACCCCAGGAACTGTACCTGATTTCAACGAAACTCACACTTCTCCCCCTTCACAAACAGCTGGTATTCGCGAACCCGCTGAAGAACCTGACAAACGTAGTTTTTATGCGGGGAGAGGGAAGACGAGTAGATCAAAATATCATCTATATACATGATGACAAACTGATTTACCATGTCTCGAAAGACAGCATACATAAAAGCCTGGCAGATTGACGGGCTATTAGCCAAACCATAAGACATAACCAGATAGTCATATTGACCTGTGTGAGTGATAAAGGAGGTTTTCCATTCATCTCCTTGACGGACACGCACAAGGTTATACACACCATGGAGATCTAGTTTAGTGAAGATCTTCGCTTCACAGAGCTGCTCCGGTGTAGAAGGGATTAGGGGTAAAGGTTCCCGTCGCTTAATTGTGATAGCATTAAGGGCCCTATAATCAATACATGGACGCAGCCCCCCATCCTTCTTCTTAACAAAGAAGAAACCAGCTGTCGTAGGGGAGGTCGACGGACGGATGATACCTTGCTTCAGTCCTTCTTGTATATAATCTTCCAAGGTTGCTTCCTCGGTGATGGAGAGGGGGTAGAGCCAACCCTTAGGAAGTCGCACCCCCTCCAGGAGGTCGATAGCACAATCACAATCTCGGTGAAGGGGGAGTTGGAAGGCGAGTGACTTACTGAAAACATCATGGAAATCTGTGTATTCAGCCGGGATGATGGAGATATCCTCCGGTTCAGGGCTTTCCACTAAAGAAGCGCAACAGGGTACGGAGATACATTGAGAAACACCGTGTTGACCAGAAAGCAAGCTCACCCGAGGTCCAGTGGATTTGTGGGTTGTGTTCCTACAGCCATGGGAGACCTAGGATAATAGAGTCCTTGGTTCTGGGTAGAACCAGGAAGGTTTGAGTCTCCACATGAAAAATGCCTACCCAGAGAACAACAGGGACCGTCCGATGGGTGATTTTACCCCCCTGTAGAGGGGTACCACTCACCCCTAACACTGAAATAGGGTTACAGAGAGCCTGTAAAGGAAGGTGTAATCTCTGTGCTAGAGCCTAATCTATGAAGTTTTCGGCGGCTCCTGAGTCTAGGAGAGCTCAGATAGACCTCTGTTCCCCAGCAAACGTTATTTCTACCGGTACAGTTAGTTGAGCTTGGGAAGCACCCAGGAAAACAGAGAGGCCTACCTTAGTGGAGGGTCCCGGATGAGGGGGACGAATGGGACAGGTACAGAGGGAATGTCCCGCTACACCATAGTAACGGCATAGCCCCTCCCTGGAGCGTCGGCACCTTTCTGTTTCGGTGAGCAGTGAGCGTCCCAGCTGCATGGGTTTGGAGTGATCTTCCGCGGCTGCAGGGGTTATTGCAGGCAGGCGAGTCTGTCACCGACGACATTCTCGAAGGCTGTTATCCAACGTAACGGACAAGCCGATGAAATCCTCAAACCACAGAGACCCGCCCCGGGACATGAGCTCGTCTTGTATTTCCGGGTTTAAAGCGCATCAATAAAGGATCCTTCAGCAGTCCTCTGGCCAGCGCAGTCCAGCAGCGATTATGCAGAGTTCCAGGGAGAATTCTGCAATGTTCTGGAGCCCTGCTTGAGATCTACAAGTCATTCCCCTAAGCTGCGTTTCATGGCGGGGTGATCGAAGATCGCTTTAACCCTCTGGGGTTGAGTTCGTCGTCGACGACGAATAGACTTTTTGCGTCTATTTCAGTTTATATCTCACTGAAATCTTAATGTAGAATCATAAAAAAAACGCTGGCTAAATCCGTAATCTGTCTTCTTTTTAAAACGTCCATTGTCGGAAGTATTAAAGTTTTTAAAATTAGGTTAAATCGGCATGTCATTTTACTTTGTTTTACCTGCGTCGGGGGCATGCTGTATCGCTGTCACCTGAAGATCGCTATTCACATTCTAAATTGGACATTTTTGTCATTATTCATTCTTTTCAATAGCTTTCCTGGGGTGAATCAAAACCTAGCTGTGACAGTGCCCCTTTAAATAGCTATTTTTGACATTATTTACCTTTTCATTGTTCTGCCAGAATATACATTTTCACGTCATGGTCAAATTAATGTATTCTAAAAGGTGTATTTTTGTCTGGTATATTAAATATTAAAGAAAGTCATAAAAATGTTTATTGCATCATATTGTATTTATTCCTGGTATAATGAGACAGTTGCATCTCGCTCTCCATCTTCACGTCAGGTAAAACTAGAAATATCATTTTCCTTTCATGCTCCTCCTTTAGATACTTCAACTTCTGTTCATGAAATTCAGTAGCCAGCTTTTCATGGATTGTGATTCTTCTGTTCCTGTGAGCAGGGGGATGTGGAGGGTAAACTACCTTGCAACTCTTCAGTTCTGTCCATTTGACTTTCACCTACAAACAAGAACAGTTCATATGATCAAATGAAAACATTAAATGAGACATAGTTGTCGGATGACACAAACAATAGTCTGAAAGGAGAGAAAGAAAGGCTAAATCAATGCACTAATATATTGTGCATACCCCAGTGCATGATCCCTCATCTGAACTGTCTAGATGGTCATGCATCATCTGGTGTTCTCCAAAGGTTGTTGGTTCTTCATTATTCCTATCAGTAATTCATCCAACTGCTTGATGTCCTTATTTGCAGGTCCTCCTTCAGTCTTAAACCTCTCTTTTCTGGCTTCTGCAACAGTCTTTTTAAGTTTATTTTTATATTTTTCCACAAAACCTGTATAAAATAAAAAATGTAATGAGAACCCATTAACATATTTCAGTAGGGCCGCTAACAGGCTTACATAAAATTAACAAGTCTTACCTGAAGTTGGTGAATTGTCCTTATAGAAGTTTGTTCATTTGAATTGAACTCATTACAGATGGATTGCCATGCAGTCCTTTTCTTTCAGATGTCTGCCTTTTATCTTCAATGATAGGGTATCTGGAGACTAGTATCTTAAAAAGTTTTCTCATGTTCAGTGAAGTTTTTTGCCTGCTGTCTCATTTCTGCTGCCATTGGTATAGTTGGATTTGCTTCTCAAATTTAATAGAAATTTAAGCTATTTTAAATCCACTCCATGTTTTATAGGCCACCTTAGTTTGGTTAAATCAGACTAGCACTGGTGGTTTTAAATTAATCCTGATTGCTTTAGTTTAAGACTCCATATTCCAGGTGTTAGTACTCTCTAATTATTCTGTGTTTCAGAAAGCTTTTTATTAGGAACTGATTAACAATTCTAGATTAAGGCCTACTACTCTTGACCTAATTTAAACCCTGTCTGGGAAACCACCCCATATAAATCTTTGTGTAGTAACAACAACAGAAGATGCTACTTTATGTCCATTCACACATTTAGCAGAATTTGTCGATTGAAGTACATCCATCCCTGACTCCTTATCTAATTCCTATTTCCAGAGTGTCTGGACTCTATGCCAGTAAGCACAGGGTACACTCTGGACTGGATACCAGTCCATGACAGGACACACACCCAGTCACACACTAAGACTTCATTACTCATTGTGCTCTCCAATAAAATATTATGATATGACCATCATGACCCTGTATTTGGTAAGCTTACAGAAGAGGGTTGGATGGATCGATATATCATGAATCCTTTCTTTCTTTAAGGATGTCACAGGTCCTCAGAGTCCACCAGGACCAAAAGGGCTTCCAGGTCTTCTGGTAAATTCCACTGCTTCATTCTGCTTTATTTCCACTGATTTTCCGTGGGATGAGGATGATTATAATTTCCATTAGTATAAAAACTCCTGACGACACCACAGTCATCAGACTCATCTAAGATGGTGACGAGTCTGCATATCGGTGGGAGGTTGAGCGGTTGGTACTTTGGTGCTGCCAGAATAATCTGGACCTGAACATGCTCAAGACTGTGTAGATGACATTGGACATTAGGAAACACGCCTTTGCAGTAATCCTCTTCACCATACACAGCACCCTTGTGTGACTTGTGGAGACCTTCAAGTTCCTGGGAACTATCATTTCTCAAGACCTGAAGTGGGAGAGCAACATCTCCTCCATCCTCAAAAAGGCCCAGCAGAGGATGTATTTCCTGTGACAACTGAGGGAGTACGATCTCCTACAGGAACTGCTGATCCAGTTCTACTCAGCAGTCATCGAGTCCATCCTGTGCTCCTCCATCACAGTCTGGTTTGGAGCAGCCATCAAACAGGACAGGAACAGACCGCAACGGACAGTTAGGACAGCAGAATGAATCATTGGTGACCCTTTGCCTTCCCTCCAGGACTTAGTCACTTCTAGAACCAGGAAAAGGGCATGAAAAATTATCACTGACCCATCATACCTTGAATAGTGTCTTTTTTAATTCCTCCCCTCTTGCAGATGATTCAGAAGTCTGCGGACCAAGACCAGTCACCACAGGAACAGTTTCTTCCCTCAAGCCATCACCCTTACAAACATCTGACCTGCAACACCAACCTACACCTGTTTCCCTGACTGCTACACCCTGCTCTACTCACAACACACCACTGAACTGAATCATCCCATGGAAGTCATCCCATTCACTTTGCACCTAGTATGTTGTTTGCACTTTATGTACATTGTCTGTCTGTAAATAAGATGTTTTTTATATTGTTTTTAATGTGTACTGATTTGTTCTATTGTACTGTAATGTACCGGAAAGACACTAACTGCCTGAAACAAATTCCACTTGGCCAATAGACTGGATTCTGATTCTGAATATTAAGAAACCAAATTCCCTCATTCCTTCTGCAAAACCCGCTTGGTAAATGCCCTGAATGGTGGATTTCAAAGTGATTTGAATTTGTTTTGTAGGGACTTTCTGGAAACAAGGTAATTTGCTCCTTGAGATTCCAGGAGGTATGTGGTGGACTGAAGTAGGGCTGCCGTGATTAGTTGACGTAATCGATGACATCAATGCTGAAAATGCATCAACATCAATAGTGTAGTTCCAGTGGGGCACATGTCCCAGCATGCCCCACATGGGATTGTAAATAGCCCTTGTAGTATTGTTATTGTTTTCAATGTTAATGGTTGCATTTCCCTACTGTTGCCCATGTGTTTGCCGGTGTCTTACAATGGTAGAATATTACACCTTTTTCAAACAGCCAAGCAATTTTTTTATCTATAAAAAATTGTCAATTCTTGAATAGGAATGGTGTACATTGGAAAAAAATGAGAATTTTCGTACTAGGGTACAAAAAGTGCCAGGGATCTATACATGCAGCACAATCAAGAAAATCTGAGAGCTTGATGGCCATTTTAGTGAGAGTTTGTGTTTTAGGACTAGACCGATCCGAAAAAGTGTTCATAACACAGTTAAAATCCCCCCTAAGATTAAATGTTGTGAATTCAAATCAGGTATTTTGCATATAAGCCTTTGTATAAGTCCCTCATCGTCCCAGTTGGGAGCATAGACATTGACTAATTGAACCAGAGTATTGTAAAGCTGACCAGAGACTATAATAAAGCGACCTTGTGGGTCAGATTGAATACTAGAAGGTGTAAACTGAATTCTTTTGTGTATCGCAATCGCTGTTCCTCTCACCTTGGCATTAAAATTAGAATAAAAGATTGACCCGACCCATTTTTTTAGCTTCACATGGTCCTGATTTGTATGGTGTGTTTCTTGGAGAAATACAATTTCTGCTCCTAAATTTTTAAAGAGTAAATACTTTCGACTTCTTGACCGATCCGTTCAGACCCTTCACATTCCAAGATACAAACCTGATAGCAGGTCCCCCCATCCTCCCTCTCTCACTGCTGATCAGAACTGTGAAAATGTACCATCAAACTACAGTTGTTTTCATGACTCACTCCACCCAAATAACACACACACGAGTCCAATATATATACGAATAACAAATGAGATAAGGATAGTCCAGTCGTTAACCCCAATGTCTCCAGAACTCGAACAACCAAAAAACACAAATCACTTCTTCCCTCCCTTGCATCCATAACAGCAGGCCATCCCACCCTTATACACTTCCAGTATTTCACTTTTCTCTACCTAAGCTACACTTTTGAGCTCTCCCAGTTAACAATATGGTCCACAAATTACAACCCCCTTTTCAAAGTGAACTAGAATGGAAAAAAAAACTAATCTTAAAGCAGTCCACAGACATTTTAAACAATAGCGTTTTACCCAACTCTGCATCACACGATTAGGTATCGTTCTCTGAAGCCGCGCTCCCCACTACTCGCCGAGAATAGAACGCCTCAGCCTCCGCCGGTGTCTCAAACATCAATGTCTCTCCCCCATAAGTTACTCGCAGGCGTGCCGGGTAAAGCAGTCTGAGTTGGATTCCCTTCTGATACAGGGCAGTCTTTACTTTGTTGAAAGCCGCGCGTTTTTTAGAGAGACTCGCACTCAGGTCGGGGTACAGCCTGAGCGCTGCACCTTTATAATGCGAGCCATTTTGCCTGGCAAAACGTAGCGCCCGTTCCCGATCCTGGTACTTGTGGAAAGCGACTATGATGGGTCTCGGTGGCTAGCCATCTTTAGGTTTCGGTCTTAGGACACGGTGCACTCGATCCAATTCAGGTGGCGTACCAAACACGCCACTCCCCATGATGTCCATTAACATATTGGAAGTAAATCCCACAATGTCGCTGCTATTTTCACTATTTTCTGGCACATTGATTATTCGAACATTGAAGCGTCTAGATCTGTTTTCCAAGTCCTCGGTCAGTTAGTGTTGCATTTAGCGCTTTCAACTCGAATATTTCCTTCTCCGCTTTAGTAATGGCTGAGAAATTCTCACCGGCAGTGGACTCATTGGCGGTGACTCGTCTCCCTAGCGTGTCGACTGTTTCAGAAAAGCTAGTTATTGCTGACTGGATAGGGGCGAGGGAAGCTTGAATGAGGGTAGTCAAGTCCTCTTTAAGAAGTTTGCGCTGTTTTCCAAGTTCTGCTGCTAGTGTGATCACCGAAAGCTCGCCGGCTGTCTCAGCCGCCATACCTGCTACATTGCCACTCAACGTGGTTTTCTTCTCATCCTTGTTTTTTGAGAGTTTGGCATTTTTCAACACAGAAATTAGGGTAAGATATCCTAAAGTTATTCACTGTAACTTTGTTTTTGAAAAACAAATCGTAAATTATTGAGGGTATCAGCAAAATTACAATACAATTACCGGGAGAGTTTCGCCAGCACGTCTTACTCCTCCATATCCCGAACCGGAAGTCTTGTAGTACTTTTAAGGACTGTTAATAAAGAACATGTTTTCCCTGGCAAACAAGTCTCCATGTCTCTCTCTGTTCCCGCAATGCCTCGTTCCGTTTGGTGCCACACTGGTGTCAGAGGTGGGATCCCGGAAGCAATCCCGTTGGTGCGGCTTGCTCCAGCTTGGCGGACCTTGAGGCAGCAGCGAAGCAATGGCACCCCACGAGAGACGTAAAGCTCATCTGCTGGTGCTGTGGGAGAGGAAGACACCAAGCTGACCACTGCCCAGAAGCTCGCACTAGAGCCTGCGGCAGACGAGTAGGGGGTGCTGAGGAAAGGGAGGCCCCCTCCGCTACATCCAGGGTGCAACGGACTCATGCAGCGTGCCCTGAAGTCGTTCCTGCCTGCCCACCAAAACCTTGCCAGAGACAACGTTGGCGACTAAGGAGGGCGGGCACCACAGCGGACTCCAGCCGCTCACCAGCCGTCAAGGGCTCCCCACTTGTCAGTCACGAGAAGCCATAGCACAACCCTGGCTGCGAGCATAATCAGCAGAGGCAGTGGGGGAAAGCTGGTCTGTTGGAGCAGGATGAGGTGTGCTGCAACTGGGAGGCCCAGCTTGCAGAAGAGCGCCGTGAGCTTGACGAGCAGCGGGAGTGGGACCATCAAGACCAGAAGCGGCTGTGGGAGTTCATGGAGCTGGAGCGGCAGGAGCTGTGCAGGCCGTGCTCTGGAGGCACAGCTGGTCCAGGAGCGTGGCAAGCTGGTGGCTAACTGGAGCAGGGCAAGCAGCTGTGCGAACCCTTGGAACGGGAGCTGCTGTGTAGGGCCGCCCAACCCTGTGAGCAGGAGGCCCTGTGACAGCACCAGCCTGCCCCACAACACCAGGGCCCTATTAAGCAGGGTAGGAAGAAGAGCCGGAGCCAGGAGGGTGCTGATCTGCTGGAAGTCTTCAGCAGTCCCTTGCGCTGGCTGTGCCCAGAGAAGGGAGCCTGGCTGTGGGAGTCGCTGGGTGTGGACCCCCTGGAAGGGTCTGAGGAGGTAGCAGTGTAGCACTGGCGGGGCGCATGTCCCAGCATGCCCTGCGTGCAATTGTAAATAGCCCTTGTTGTATTGTTGTTGTTGTTGTCGTCAGTGTCAATGGTTGCATTTCCCTACTGTCACACATGTGTTTCCCCGTGTCTTGTGTGTGCCCTGTCCAATCCTCGCATCTATTTAGCTTGTGTAAATCTCCCACCGTGTGTGCACCTTACAGTTCAGTGTCTGACAACCTTGTGTTTCCGCTTTGTTTAATTGATTCAGTGCTCGTTGGGTGCATGTTATAGTCCTTTTTTAAAGGACTGTTAATAAAGAGTGTGTTTCCCTGGCAAGCAAGTCTCCATGTCTTTCTCTGCTCCCATGATGCCTCGGTCTACCCGGCCCCGTAATAATATAAATCAGTGTTTCCCAACCCAGTCCTCAGTGAAGTCCATGTTTTTGCTCACTCCCAACCAATCAGGAACACTAAATACCTGGTAGAGGTGCGCTGGGAGCTGAGAGGAAGCAAAATTGTGGACTGTCCAGGGTTCCCCGAGGACTGGTTAGAGAAACACTTTTAAATCGATGCATCGCTTTTTATACTTGCAATGAAATTTCCTTTATGGTTTCTAAAACACTTCAATTCATAATAGCAAATGTATTCTTTTAATATCACCACGTAATTATGGGAGTAGTTCACATTGTCACAGAAGAATAAAGTGTTTTTACACTGTGCAAAGTGCAATGGCATACCACAGCAGTACTAGGGTTATGCATGAGCAGTGGAAGAGAAAACACACAAGTGCTATTCTAGATTGCCAGAGAAGGCAAAACCACCATGTTGTCTATTCATATTTATTAAATTACCACTAGTACAAAGAGCTTTTAACATCTTTGTAGCTCCTAACACTCAGTAATACTCATTATTAAATCCATAATCCATTTTTTTAACCCCTCTGCATTGCCAATGTGTTTAAAATGTAAAATTGAAGTTGGTACTTTAACACATTGTCTGTGGTCATGTAACAGATTGCAAAGGTATTGGTTTTTGGTGCTGGGGGAAATGGAAAAGATCTTTAATATACAGTTGGATTTTGACCCAGTCTCATTGTTGTTGGGTATTCCTGATAGACGCATTGCTTCATTTGCTAATAAGAAATTGTATAATATTTTGGCCTTTGCTGCCAGGAAAAATATTTTACTTAATTGGATTAGTGATAGATCTCCATCACTTAAAGGTTGGCATAAGATAATTTTTGAGTTAATTCCCCTGGAGCGTCTTACCTATGTATTACATAAAAAAAACTGGCCAGTTTTATAAAGTCTGGACCCCATATCTTGATTATTTGGAACCTCATCTTTGTCCTATTATATTACAAGGAGTGTTGTAGTTGTATAACTCTCTAGACAACTTTTTTATATATATATATATATATATTTTTTTTTCCTTCCCCCTTATCTGTTTTATATGAGGTAATCCTGTGTTATTTAAAGTCTGAGCTTTGTTGTTTTGTTTTTGCTGCTGTTTTGATGATGTCTTGTTATTTTTGTATTATAATGAAAATGCAATAAAAATAATTATAAAAAAAAAAGATATCCAGCTGTTACAAAAGTCAGATAAGAAATTCCAATAATCATTATTATATTTACTCTTCCTCGGTGATTTTAAGCACATTTGTGTCATGTCTCAGTTTGAATATACAGGTCTTAATCCAGTCCAGCTCCGGTTTCTATGGCTACACAGTCACTCAGCCTCACAGTGATTGACCATAGCTTGTCCTTCCAACCACAATACAATGACTAACAGAACAATATATATTTTGGGGGACAACATAAATGAGATCAGAGCCTTGGACTCTTCCTACAGCATGGCGTCACTATGCAGTTTTGAGTTGAGAAATGTATGATGTGAATATGTTATAAGGACACCAAAGTTCCAACTTTATTTTTTATACAAAATTTCAATTATTGGCTGCCACAGTTCATCATCTGTATAGGTCTGGCATGTATAACAAACACGCACAACAGCTGTGTCACAAACATTAGATGATTGGTTTCTACCTCAAATCCAGTTGCTTTGATTCACTCTTACCGCTCACCCATTGTGAGATTAGATCTTGCATGAGTGTAATTCATCTAATGACCACAAGATGTCAGCATATAGAAGATAATATAACAATTAGTACATTTGACATGGCACTTTTTTGACGTTAAAGGGAGTCTTAAATTAGCATTTATGAGGATTTGTGAACATAGCGGCATTCAGTCAGAAATTTATGTTCTCTTGTGTCTGCAGATGGAGGTACGGTTTGCTGTGAAGAGTGGGTCAGACTCTCAGGATGGGACCATGGACCTGCTACCCATCAGAGACCTAAGTGTGAAAGGCTGGGGTGACAGCTGGATGAAAGACTTCGGGGCAGTCTTAGGACCCTTGTGCTTTTTGTAGCTGAATCCCATGAAAAGCAGCTGTTCAACATGGAGGGACATGCTTTTTAAAGCTTTGATTTGAGACAGGAGAAACAATGGAGGACGGACACTGGATTGTATATCCCTGGCAAAGCTAAGGGCAATAGGAGCCAAAGGAATTTTCAGGCAGAGAGTGCAAGAGAGTGAAGGGGACTGAATCACCTCATTGGCACAGATTCTGCGTCACTGCAATTCTGCTCGAATAAAATATTATAGGTCTCAGATTAACAACAGCCAATGCAGGAATATCAGTGAAGAGTGCCTGTTTATTGCTGACAAGTCTCCATTTTCAGTTTTCTTAATTTAATGTTTATGCATTTCAGTTTCATTATTCATAATAATGTGGGTAGTACTTATACACCTCACTCTGAGATTGATAAACAGTTTAATGTTTTAATTTCCTAGAATTTGATTTGAAGTAGATTTGAACTACCCATAAATCCTAATGAACACATGGGAAGATTAACAAGTAACTTGAGAAAAGCTTGACTGACATATTATAAATTCAAATATTTATCAGTTATTTATCAATATACATATTTGAACCTAACTTTTGTCTAAAGATCACAGGATACTCTACACCTTTATTGCCATGTATGTGAACACTAAAATGCACAAAATTATTTGCTGATCATTTAAAAACATACTAGAAATATTTTGATGTCTTCAAATGTGTGAAGCATTGCCAATATTGCAGTAGATAAAACATACATAGATCAAAAGGATTTTTTTTTTTGCAATATTTTAAAGGACAGCCCATTCTTTTGCAGAAAAGGTGTTTTATTTACTGTTGCAGGGAATTTATGTTTAGCAACCCCTGAATTCCACCATTGAATTGGAATAAAATTTTGTGTGGCTGTGAGATATAGAACAACATTCTTAAGTTGGAATGGAAAACATGCCTTATTACAAAGATACAGACTCAGTGTATATACATGGACATACTATTGCAGTGTAGGTTTGAATGACCATAACTTCTTATTTCCACTTAGAATTTGTTAAAATTGTGTGTGGACATGTGGCAGGTCTAGTAAAATAAGATCAAGTTGGTGTTAGAGAAATATTATGCCATATTACAGAGATAAAGCCTGTGGTATAATGCACAGTTTTAAAGCGGTGGCGGGGATGCCAATGCCACCCCTACAATCAGATCGGCCACCCCAGATGCCAACCCACAATTTCTGCCTCACTATGCCGTGGGTGTTTGACCAACAAATCTGTTTCTATCGAGTACGTCTGAGTTCTGCATCACAAAGTCAGACTCCTTTCTCCAGGTAACTTGTGGAGAAGTAGTGGTAACTCTGGTTTTTCGATATCACAACGCTAGTTCTTATGGGGAAACATCACGATGGTATCTCATGCTAAGCAGTATTCCAACTTGCAGGGAAACAATTTTTGGACCTTTGTCCTCTTGCAAAGGTATCGGGAGGGTTGGTGGTGGGATTGGCACTCCAGCCACCGTAAAACAACTCACAACTTCTTGATTTGAACAAGCTAGATACTCTTCTGCTCTCCGTGGGAGTAGCTCTGCTGCAGCTGCCCGCAGGAAGGCTGCACGCACCATGAAGGGGATGGAGGAAACGATGAGTCAAAACCGTCAGAGAGCTAATAGGGTCAGGTTTATTGGGGATCAGGGTTGGTGTGGTGCTGAGGCATCGCCTACTGCATGGCGACACTCGGGTCCCAGTTTGAGGTGACCCATCCGGGTAGGCACATGGGACATCTTGTCTCTCCAGCAAGATGACTATTTTCCTCTGCTGTCAGGGGAGCTTCGTAAACTCCACGTTTTGCTGGCAGCACTCTCTGAGGTATTCAGACCGGGGAGTGGCCAGATCTCTGTAGGTGGGTATACCTACTTTTGGTCTGGCCGGTCTGACGGCTGCCAGACTAAGGGAGTAGCTGTTGCTGTAGTGGATCGGCTCCTTCTGATGGTGTCTGATGTCACTCCTTTCAACAAGCTTATCATGAGACTCAGGTTAAGGCACTCTTTGGATGTCTTGTCTGTTGTCCTAGTGTATGCTCCAACCGCAGTGAGTGATGTCTCATTGAGGGAGACATTTTAATCACAATGTCACCATGAGGTGGCACTCCACTGGTCATGGGTGGCTTCAATACGACCACTGACAGGGCTGGCTATGAGGATTGTGTCGGTCCCCATGGGTTCCTTGACTTTCCGAAAGGGCAGGGGCTGCAGGTCGCTGGATCCTGGTTCCAATGCCCCAAGCCACATCGTTGGACTTGGTACTCTAATACTAGTGGTGTGGCGAAGGAGATCGATCACATCCTCAAACTACAGAGCATAAGTGCTTTGGAGCAGGTTAGGTTTCAGGATCACAGATCTCAAACAGTGCTTGGACTAATTAAAGAGAAGTTGGTATATTACCCGAAGTGACGGATGGACTTTCCCAAAATCTCAAAATGACTTGTCCATGAGAATCCTTTGACAGTGGCAAAGTTAGCTGTATATTTGATATTCAGTCTTCTGGTTGTAATATCTTTCAACAAGTGAGCCAGGCAGTTTTTAATCACCGAACTTTGATATCTACAAGCAGAGATACGCACAAATCATTTTTGCCTTTTGCTGTGTATGCTAAACCTTGTTAATACCTAAGAGGTGATTTCTGCCATAACAAGACATTAATAAGCAATTTGAGTTTACAGTGCCTTTTGTGCACCCATTGGTTTTCCGTCAATGCCTCCACCAGGACAGCATACTTTTGCTGCTCATTGGGGAGAGCCTGGAGTGCTCCCCCCCCCCAGGGCCAACACCAGGTGCACTGCCATATCCTCATCGCTCCAGGCTTTGTGTTTGGCTGCCAGGCGCACTCGTATGAGGTAGGTTTCCAGGGGCTGCCGCAGACACTGCTACAGGAATTCTTGCTGTAGCTGTCGAAAGTGGTTGTAGGACCCCTCCAATCCCACCCTGACAGTATTGTGAAGGTGAGTCAGTGAGCCATGTTAAATTGACCAAGGCAGTTCCAGGTTCAACCACATGGTGGCTATTATTGCCCCTGTACCATTTGTGCTAACAACACATTCATACTGCCCACCATGCCTGGAGCCCAACTAACTCCTAATACACACAGTGGTCACACGCACAAGCACACGCTATTTATAAAGATGAACACTTAACACTACACATAACCTTACAATACAGTACAATGTCATTATAATACATGGTGACTTTGGAGAACTATTTACAAGTTGTCACCAGTCCACCTGCCGCACCAACAGTACCTCCAGTGCTACATTATTTTACAGCCGACTATTAATTAGTATTTGAATTGTCACACTTCATATTCAATAGCTGGTGGTGAATGGACACAGTGCAATTATTAATGAACGTATATAGAAATACGTAATCTAAAAATCAAATGGTTCATTGTCCCCCATAGTCCATTGCTTAAATCAGATTTTACTGAATATCAGTCTCATTGCTTAAATCAGATTTTACTGAATATCAGTCTCATTAAGTTTTATAATAACATAAGAAACTTACAAACGGAAGGAGGCCATTCGGCCCATCAAGCTCATTTGGGGAGAACTTAACTAATAGCTCAGAGTTGTTAA
>JAODJW010000033.1:9699726-9715079 GCA_026777045.1 Hyperopisus bebe | reverse complement strand
TTGTTAGCATTGTTGGGTAACTGGTGTCACTGACATTAAACATTGTACCCCCATTTCTTCGTCGTCTTTCTGTAAATGAAACATAAGTATACTTCCTGGAGTAGGGGAACACTGCATTTTTGTTTACATATTCATGGCATTGTTGAGCTTAGAGAGCCTCCGCTGCGTTATCTCTAACCGTGACATAGCTCAGGGCTATCAGCTCCAGTCTGAGTGACGCCATTCACTGGTTGGGGGTCGGACTTGGGTTGGCCTAGAGGAACATGCTGGAATTTTGAAGGCCAGCAGTAAGAATTGCACCAGCCCCCCACAATTTCTACATGTTATGTCATTGGTCAAAGTTTCCAAATCTGAGAGCCCCAAGCCGTTCCATATATTTCTTAATTCATATATAATATAATACAAATTAGCTAATTTTGGGATTCAAGCTTGAAGCAGATTTGGTTTCCTCAGATTGTCTTACGGTGTAACAGAGTGAATATGGAATCACTGAGGATTCTTTGATAGAGGTTTAAGCACAAATATGGGAATGTGAGCGTCTTCATTTTAAACATATAGAGAAAAAATAGTGATATGGGTCACTTCAAGGCTGGCACAGATTTGAAGAAGGAAGATATTTTAAATGATATGCCTGATGGTGGAATGCTACATTTAATTTGTGTTTTTTTTTTTTTTTTTTTTGTCCAAGTAGTTAAATCAGGGGTGGCCAATCTTATCCACAAAGCGTCAGTGTGTGTGCAAGTTTTTGGGATAACATTTAGGTCAGCTGTTCAATTCCAGGTGTGAGGACTCCAGCCAATCAGTCCTCTAATTAGTAATCTCATTAGAGAGTTGCAGTGAAAACCCGCATACAAGCCGGTTCTTTCTGGATAAGATTGGCCACTCCTGATTTAAATGTTATTTGGTTACACAAAATCGCCAATAATCATGTTCACAAAAAGAAGAGTACAACACATTCTAAACATTTCTACCTTTTTTTGTTGGACATACAGTCCAGAGCAATGCTGTTGTGTTCTTACTGAAATGTGTGCATTGTACTGTACTGTATTCCCAGGTTTCTTAACAGTAAAAACTGTGATGTAAATGTGTATTTTCCAAACAAGCATTCCACTGCATACTTTTGTATAGCAAAGTGGTGATAACTTGTTTATGAATACAAGTGAGTATGATTTCACAAAATGTGGATGAATAGAAAGACAATTGTTTACATTTTTTGCATCCTATTGTTTGGGGAGACATTTGTTTATTAAAAAATTACTGGTATTTTTTCCTTTTTATGGTACAAAGTTATGGAATTTTGGGGTGATTTTAATTTAAAATGCTAAATGAAGGTTGTAATGGGACAGTAACTTTATGAAGGTTTTTTGAATACTTCATTGCTTAAGTTCTTTTATGATTGTAGTGAAAATGCTACTATTTGTAAATCTCTGAGATTGGAAAGTTATTTGTTGGTAATAAAAATACTAAAAAATATTCTGAAGTAAATGTTGTGTTTTAATATCACATATCTTATATATACATTCCATTGTCAAAATATGATTTCTGACACTGCACTTCAAATCTAACACCGCAAATTGACAAATAAATGGTTTACATATATATATATATATATATATAGTTGGCAGTGCCAGTCATGGAGCACTCCCCTGGTGAGCTGAAGAGAGGCACCGTCTGAGACAAACTTGCACCCCCTTAGAAGGTGGCGCCCTTGACTGGCGCAGACTGTGGGCTCCATCTGTGCTGCAGGTTCTGGGCACTTGGTGTTGAAGATTTACTTTAATATCTTTTATGTATTATACTGGAATTATTTTTACCATGCAGTCTAGTTTACTTCTGTCACAAAATATGAAGCATAAAGCCATTAATATGATAATATTGACATCAATTATCCTCAGTGGCTATTATTGACTTTGAATTCATCATGTGGTTTTGTATAAAATGCAAAGCCAGTCAAATTTAAGTGTTACAGAAACATGCCAATGAGTATCTCACCTCATAGGAAAACCCACTTTGTCATTAACACAGACTTCGTAAGCTGAACAATGTAGGTTCTTGTTCACATTAGTTTTTGCCAATTAGTCAACACATTGCAGAATTTAAAGATGAAAAAAAACATCTGTTTACATAAATGTTCTTACATAAAAACATGAACATGTCTTTCATTTAGGGTTTTCACTGGAGTGTTTTTCAGAGTATTGCCGCTCCACAAAATGCAACCCAGAGGCCATGCAAAAGTCTTTCTGCAAACTGTTGGCATCTTGACAACAGTACATTGTAAATTATTTGCCACTGGCAGTGTCATCAAAACAAGAAACCAGTATTGGCTGCATGGAACAATATGGCCACCACAAGTCAGTTGCACTTGATTATACTTGCAAATACAGCATTGTAATTACTTGGCTGTTTCAAACTGCTGTGGAATAACATTGTGTTTTATTCCTTTAAACAACTCCACATTCAATAGAGCAACCTCTCTCAAGGCAAAAAGGTGAAAAACCGAGGATTCAGCACTAAAATTAACTTTGCATAAATATCTTTTTTTATCAAAACAGCACTAAGCTTTGGGCTGGAACTGATGCTTTAAATAATTTAAGTGAACCAAACTAGAGGGCCCACAACACCCTGTACTGAATAAAAGTGTTGAAGATCCACACAGTACTGAAGAACGCAGACTTTTGTTAAAAGTCTTCAGTTTTTACTGTTAAGAAGCAGTAACGTCAGCAAGCTCTAGGTCATAGTTATCTTGGAATAAAGCCGTAGTTTTATAGGGCAGGTGTACCTCCCTGCTCCTGATTTTATTGTATTGTTGTTCAATATGCCAATCAGTGGTGGTTCTGGCATTCTTAGCACCCTGGGCAAAATCTGAGTCACCTGCTCAGATATGCAGTCATGAAGTCGTGTGGGTGCCATGTGGCACCACTTGAATGATGCCATTGAACGATTGCCCTGGCCCATTGGCCATCTTCATCTGCCCATGATGGCAATACACCTTTTCTATACAAAAGTTTTTAAAAAGGTATCCATGTCTAGTAATGCTCAGTTGAGCTCTACAAACTTCTGATTATATCAAGTGTGCTGTATATTAATTTTGTCCAATAATACAGTTTTGGTGTGTAGTATCTTTTTATAACAGAAATAAATCAAATTTATGTTTATGCATATTTTCTGATATTGGTCTCTGGTGTTAGCCAGAGACCCATAATGTGGCAAAATTTATGAAAGCGAGGGAAAATAACATCTATGAAGGCTGAACAGTGTTACATCCATCCATCCATCAACCAGTTTTCCAGTGTAGGATCACAGTGAGCCTACCCAGAGCACACAGGGCATGAGGCAGCAACACACCTTGGATGGGATTCCAGTCCATGACAGGGTGAGCACTAACACAAAACTGACATAACAGAGACACCATTTCACCTAATCACACATTTTTGGGCCTGGATTTGAATCTCAAAGCCTGGAGATGTAAAGCAACAGGGCAATCCGTTGAGTTACTGTAGTACCTCAAATGGGCTGCTTTAGTGATTTTAAACTGTAGAAATGTACACCATTCTGATAGTGATATTTCAAAAATGTGTGTCAGTTAAATATATCCTAAGCATATGTAACACTCGTAAACAGACATAAATATGGGTGAGTCTCGATTTTTTCTAGTTGGTTTCATTGAGCTGTTTCAAAATCATCTCCAACTAGGCCCATAGCCAGAAAAAAAACTGTGGGGAGTCCAGCAACCCTACTCATTATTGGGGGGGGGGGGGGGGTTGATTGATTTCACACACTGATTAGGGAGGTGAAGCAACCTATCGACCTCTACTTGAGGAATTTCTGTATAACATTCATATATTTTTGTATATTTGTCTCCTACTGAATGTTTATATGTTTACATTGCACTCTGTCTGTCTATGATATTGTGTCTTATGTTTGATCTGTATCAAATGTGCCAGACGGAACATGCAAAGTAAAATTTTGATCGTATGGTGTAACTGATTGTTTCATCATGCATATGACAATAAACTTCTTGACTTCAACTTTCAAGGGGGATTACTACACGGCTACGTGCCTGTCTGCAGCCCTGGCCAGGATAGGAGGTTAGAGGGAGGATCAACTGATGGATATTTCCTAAACAAATTGAACTCTTCAGGTCTGTACCCAGGAGTGTTCATCATGTTTACATTGTGTAGACCACTGCTACTAGCTACCCCCATGACGTAGAGATGTAATTGCTTTCGTCTCATGGGTATATAAGCTAAAAAACTAGTGACATATTTACATTGTATTGCATGCCTTGTGTTGCAAAACATCTAATGACAATAATTTTAAGGTAATTGCCCCCATATTAAATTACTATACATTCATGCAATCTCCCACAAAAGCTAAGCTAAATTGGCTAGCATCCAACTGAGTTTGTATACCATCGTTGGAATAATCCTGCAGATTTATCTTGTAGACATTTAAATATCTTGCTTGCAGCTGTATCTTGATGTAATGTATTTGAAACATTGTTTATTTAAACAATAGATCATATAAAAATTGTAGGCTACCTTCTGGGTTCTAGTGTTAAAAACACAAGCTTCTGATTTTATTTGATTTTTATTTTACTGAAGGAATTGAAATATTTGTAAATCTAACCACTTAGGCAGCATAGGGTGATGGGGTTATCAGGTGAAGCCATCATGCCTGGCTGAAAGCAATTCACTGCTTTGGAGATTCATGCCTTGAATGAAGGAAAAAAGAGGAATTAGGTATCTTTATGAATCATGGAAACAAAGAAATTCAGTTAAGGGTGCTGGAACGGAAATGAGCAAAGCTTCAGCACAATTTCTTGCAGGTAGTTTTTCCAAGTACTAACCAGGCTCTGTCCTGTTTAGTTGTTTAGAAGAGACATCCATGGGATCACCCATAAATATCTGTGCAACAGTGCCTGTTTAGGAAATGAGCTTTTAATTGACTTTTAATCTCCCAGTCTCAATAGTTATAGTGCAACATGACAGTAAACATGGGCAATCTATATTGGCAAGTATAATGCACTGCTGAGAAAGCATGTAAATGATTAACAGAGGTTGTAAAATCTGGGAAAGCAAGCGGGAAATAAAAATAAATGGTAAAAAAAAGAAAACAGGCCTAACACCAGCCTTTTGTTATGAGCAGAGGGCACCATAAAACGTTGTTTTTTGGGTTTGTGTGCTTATTCTTACCTTGTGTTTTGCTAGACAAGCAATTCTTTTCTAATATAAAATAATATAAATATAATTTAAAAATATAATACAAAAACAAGAATAATATAAAATGCTCAACACAGCATAGTATAGGCCTTATATAGTACATGTATATGTTGTGCTGACTTAACCATTTAGTTTTCAATATAAATTTCACTAACTTCACTTGGGCCTACATGAAACAATGGGGAATTAAGTGCTACAGCCAGGAAAATGGACAAGATGTTGTCAACAGTTTAGAAGGCAATTAGTTCCTTGCATGGATGAGCTGTTGGAGGACCGATGGAGGGTAAGTACAGAATACCATGGCAGGTCCATGTATCCTGCAATTTTGAAACTGGTAGGAAACTGTACACCAGCCAGGCTACTATGTCAGGCTTCAGGAAGTCTGGTCACGGTGCTCTTTCTTCCCCATGAACAACAGGTGTTCAGCAGGTGTGGGATACCACAGTAAACGGGAAAGTGCTTCATCATTACACCCCCGCAGTTCACAGACAC
Organism: Hyperopisus bebe; assembly: GCA_026777045.1. Lineage (NCBI taxonomy): Eukaryota > Metazoa > Chordata > Actinopteri > Osteoglossiformes > Mormyridae > Hyperopisus > Hyperopisus bebe. Next base: position 9,709,365 of record JAODJW010000033.1, on the reverse strand, counting down.
TTTATTACATCTGTACAAAACACACTCATTGTCAAACCTGCAAGAGACATTGTAGCCTACTGAATGTGACAATTGTGCCTGGGCAGTATGATCAAACATTGCATGCTATTTAAAATCTGACATTTTTAAATGGGCCGTTTTGGTAGGCTACCTTTGTTTCTAATTAAATGATAGGCCTACTGGTTGTTGTTCGCTGGTCAGGTTGATATTATGTTTCGATGTTTGATTTTCCTTTAACATGTATTTTTCCATTCTCTTGGACTCATCACTAAATAATATGGCATCAAATATTTATGATTATTGTTTTTAGTATTGTTTAAGTGTTGTAGGCCTATGGGGGTATTTTGCTATATGACTAAATTCTGAGACACAATTTGTAGGCTACATTGTCGTCAAATGATATATATGATTTCCTCTCACCCTGTCTATCTCACCACGATCAATTAAAGGGCAATTAATGTTAATATATTAAACTTAGGGCAACAGGCTAAGCATGCTCAATCCAGCTGCACTTATGCCTAGTGGACTCTGTAATAGCATGTATGTCTGCAATGTGCTATTTGCCTCACATGTACGTTGCTTCGGACAAAAGCTTTTGCCAAACATGTAAATTTAAATGGGAAATTGTTGTAGTTTCCAAAATGGGTGATGAACAGATCAATAAAACAATACTGCCGGTTAGTTCTGCAATAAAGGATGAGAATTCAGTGGGTGCTTCCCACACAAAGTATCATACTAGTTTTCCGCTCAATACAGGACTCTGAGAGGCCACGAAACGCGATTTTGTATGGAGCTCATTTGGTTAAGCTTAGGTTACTCTGTAAATTTCACCAACCGCTTTTACTAATTCTGAGTTTGTTTTTATGAAATCCAACCCCCTTGTTTGTTTTGTTGTTTAGAGACTTCTAAATTTAAAAAAAATGCAAAACCCTTGCTCACATGCACGTATTTCTGTAATTTAACAGAAATGCTAACGGTAATACAATAGTCTCTGTTAGAAAACCCACGCCTGTTCCCAAGTAAGGGGACGTATGGGAGGTTCCGAGGACAAATCTGGAACGGAATCGGGGAGGCATCGTCGAGGCATCGATGAGGCTGTGCCGCGGGATCGCCGAAGCATCGATGAGGCTGCGCTGAGGGATCGGTGGGCTCCGCTCCCTACAAGCCGTGCTCTGCAGTAAAGATGGCGGCAGCAGAGGGGGCGCGTAGCGTCCGGACCCAAACGGGACGACCCTGACGGATCAGATATTCTCAGGGATAGCATATCTACGTATTGCCACCCTGGGATCATTTCGATCAATTCCGTCGTATATCGCATTAAATTGGAAATTTTGTGTAGTTTAGATTCCGGGGTGTAGCTGTCTGTCTCTCTCTCTCACTCTCTCTCTCTCTCCCTCCCATACACACGCCTCTGGGAGTGGAGCTTCTCCAGTGTTGTCGGGTACAGGCCGCGCTGGGATGTGAAACCCGGGGCAAGGGGGGATCGCGGCCCGTGGCTTTCGGTTCAGAGCCGGCGGGCTGGTGTGGTGTCGGGTGGTGCGGTATGGGACAACAGGTAGGCCGCGTCGGGGAGGGGGCTTCGGCGGGGCTGCAGCCGCCTCAGCCTCAGCCGCATCAGGGCAGGACGAATCGGGGGAACAGCGCCGGCAGAAGGACGAGGGAAGCCGCGGTCACAGGCACGCCGCCCGGCAGGTCAGCGCTGCCGGACCCCGCCATCAACATATTCACGCAGCATTCAGGTAAGACCGCCAGACAGAGCCGGGCGCAGGCATGGGAAGCAGAAGCAGCCATGGCTGCACGATTATAAGCAATATGGGCAAAGTATTCGGCTGACCGGGCGTACAAGAAACCCACCGAGCCGCTGTCCCGGCTGAAACCCGGCTCCTTAACGAGCGGTGATCGCTCTGCGGTTAGGGCCGGTTTACCCTAGACAGCTCCCTGGCATGTCTGAGTCATATAATATCCGGACAGGTCTAATCACCCTACATATCAATGATACTGCCTAGATATTTAACATGGCTTTATTTCTGTATAATTCTTGTATCTGGACTGTATTCCTGAATGGAGTGGCCAGAATAAAAAAAAAACACCTTTAATTTCGGAACACCACATGCAGCTTGTCAACTAATTTAGATTTATATAAAATTACTGGTGATTTCACCACAGCAGCTTCTCATGAATGCCTGTCGTTTGGGAATGACACACAGTGCATTAGAGGGAGGCTGTGTGCATGTACCTGTATCTGGGGTCTTGCCCAAGAGAAGGGGCCAGGGGTATTTTTTGAGCTTTGTTAGTCTTAAAAGCAGCTTGAGTGTTTAGGGAGAGCCTGCACATTGTTAAACTGGAGGATAAAAGACCTGTTTAGGTCCTCAGTTCATTTTTATAATGAAATGCACACTGAACAATGGACACTCTTTTCAGACCAAGCCGTTCTGACAGTGTTGTCCTGTAGCGGAACTATACCAAATAACTGTCATTAATTGTCTGGTTGATTTTGAAAGAATTTCTGCTGAACTTCTTTGGTGAAATGGGTCGATCCCAGTGATTAGAAAGGACAGGATGTAGAAATCTTGATACCTGCAGTTTCAGAAATGTCCTGCCTTGTTTATGAGCTACAGTTTGACAGAAACTTTGAACATTGTGGATCACACCTTTAACTGAAGAGCTCAGATGGTCCTTCTATTGAATTACTTTCATTGAAGTGTTTTCATTTTATGAAGTTAGTGTAACATACGTTTTCAGGTATCTTAATGCATATTGAAAGATGATATTCTCTCTATAAGTCAAACATTCTGCTGTTTGAGATGGCTTAGGTGCATATAGGTGTTCTGATTGTCTGGGATGAGTTTAGTGAAAATACATTCTCACTCTTTCATATGTTCTTTCTAAGCATCAGTTACACCCTATAATGTAAGTTTCATTCATTACCATAAAAGTTTACATGCATTAAAAGGTAAATCCTTTGGGTTGTAATAGATAGAATATGGCTGTTGTATGATTTTTAAATAACCATTAAGAGCAGAGGATGTTTATATTCGTATTGCAAGATGCATTTTTCTGAGCTCTATTAATACCTCTCATGCAGAGATTCCGAATTGTCTCCCGTTAACCAGCTTTAAAAGAAAAGCTCACACTGTGACATTTCCTTTAGCAAAGAGGATGTATCCTCCACCTTTACTCCTTAGTTTCCTATCTGTCCTTTGTGCTACAGGAGGACAGAATGTGTGAATAAACAAACTCGATTATGGAAGGGAGCTCGTAAGTCATGTGCAACTGTTGGTTATTATCCGTATCCTAGGATGTGAAAAAATAGGCTCAAAATAATTATGAGTCAGTGGTGTAGATTTCTGTCTCGATAAAATCGTCAAATTGTGTTTATGGTGGAATTCACCTTTAAGGTGCATGTGATAGGAGAGTAATCATAGTGACAGTACCATTACAATATCTGTTTTAGCCTCAGTACATAGTTGCTCCTGTTGTAATTCTTATGTAATTGATGGATTTACATACTTAATTTTTAACCCAGAATTCCTTGCCTTTATGCCATGTTATTTTGATGACTATGTAAATATATATATATATCACCTTCTGCCCTACATCATAATATTTGCATTCATTGTAATAGCATGTTCTCGGAGGATTATTGTGATAAAGAGAAATTTGCTTTGTTATACTTAAGATCCAGTGAATTAATGTTGCCTGAAGCAAGGAAAGAATTTTGAATTGTGTGTCTGTCTTTTTCAGATATTGTGTTTGTGGCCTGTTACTGTCTTTGTCCACTAGAGGGAACTCTGTCCTTTTGGGTTAAATAGTAACTAAGTGTAGTTATTTGCCCGGCACACATTAATGTGCTCTGACAGTACACTTGTGTGCAGTCTTAAGTGGTTCTTTCCTGCTCATCCATCTTTATGAGCTTTCAGTTTCAGTTTTCAGTGCATGTCTGTTGCCCAATAACCAAAGCCCCTCCAAGACAGGGCAACATTTTATTGTGCTGAACAGGGTCTTAAACAAGGCAATGGAAATGACTGCTCCTTTGCTCCGTGTGTTTGGCTCACTCGTGTCTGTCTGGCTCAGTGTGTCTCGGTCGTGATGTGAGAAACATGGTGACGTGGGAAGTGCACAGGACTCTTTGTTTCAATTGGCTGGAAGCAAAATCCTGTCAGCTCCGCGAGGTGGATCATTCCGCTTTAATGTGAGCTGAGGAATGCTGCCTCTGGCCTGTAGGCTTTGCTGCTTCTTCAAAACCAGCAGTGCTTCAACTTTTCTTTCATCCTTCTTGCTTTTGTTTCTTTTTGTCCCTTATTGTGGGCTCCAGCGCCTCCTTTTGGGTGCTGCATGCTTCTGGAAGGTTCTTCCCATGTATCTCGATACCTTTCCTGTTTCTCTATCCCCCAGCCCCAAAGTTCATTTGAAATGGAGCCTTGCTTATATCGGGCTTAATCCCCTCTATCGCACTCATGCAGAACAACTCCATAATCACCCTCCTTAGCCCTCTTACGCTGTTTTATCTCGATTCCATCCCCACACCCCAGCCCTGCCACCTTTTTCTCAAAATTCTTAATTCACGTCAGCTGGAGTGTGTAGGGCAACTAGGAGTGTCTGGCCCCTGCAGCGGGAGAGCAGGAACGTGAGTAGCGTTTCTGGTGGCCCTTTGGATCTTATGAGTTTCATTCTTTGTTACACAGACCCAGATGGATGAGCAGGACTCTAATATAGGAAGACCCTACTGGTGAACCTTGCAAACCACAACATGTTCAGCATTCAAGGGCTTTACTGTTAGTGGAAGAAGTCACCATTCTTTTCTTAACCATGTTCTTATTCCCTTCTGATATATTACCTTTTCTGGGCCTGCAAACCCTTGTCCTGATCCATAGGGGAACAAGGCTGGTCCTGGTGGTATTTTCTCTTTCATCATGGATGTATTTTGACTGCACCTCCCACCCTCTTACTGGTTATCCCGAAATGGATCAATATCAGTCCCTGGTACCAAAGTTCAGGTTATGCGAAGGCTGGAGATTAACCTCCTCCCCTTGTCCACCCACTACAGATTGGTGTGTTGGTGTTGTCCTTACTGGGGGAAAATAAGGTGTGGAAAACTGCAGAATGTACCAAATGCCAGGCCACTCCGCTCAGTTATCTGTTTTAAAGGTAGCCTTCATTCTGGCAAAAATCTGTTCTGTATGACACGTTTATACTTTAAACACTCTACAGAGGCTCAGATTGTTACCTGTATAACATGTTAGTCCATTCATAACTTAAAGCCAATGTGCAGTCTCTTAGAAAGGATGGAAAACAGGGAAAACACTAAGTTTGATTAATGTTTTGTAACTTTGATGTTAACCAGTGTGCCCTTTGGTTTCATATGATTTTAATGCAGAGGAAAACAAAGGGTGCACTTCCACCAAGTGTGAGCAGGCCTGATTCAGCCTTTTCCCGTTCAAAGCCGTGGTTTTAGGAAATCCTGTCCGCTGCTGTTTTCTGCTGGTATCAGACCTTTTCTCTCGTTTTATTTCAGTAGATGAAATGCACTACATAAACCAGGAAGCCTTCTTCATTGGGTATTTGTGAGGGGTTTTGTCTTCTTATTGTCTTTTTCTCTTGATAGTTGGGTTTGCCCCAGCTTACGTATGCAGCCTGGGATCAAAGCCCCAGCTTTGTTTCCCAGCTTGTAATTATCTCTAAGGTCCTTTGAAGTGAGCGAGCAGAAGAGCCGTTTGAGCTTTCAGGGGCCCTGGCTGCTTCCAGCTATGGATGAACGCTCAAAGACTTGTCAGCTCAGGTGGAGGGCTTGTCAGCTTGGGTGACGTTGAACTGCTTAGTGGAAAAATGCAGGAGACTGAGCTCTCCTCTCTGGGGGGAAGTGGTGAGGTTTAGCATGGCACAGGGGCGGCCTGCACATCCACACAGATCACCTGACTGTGGTGAAGAAGGCTTTCCAAGGGTGCTGCCGGGTCTTGTTCTCGTGCTGGGGGCCACACCTTCGGACACTATGTGACAACAGCAGGGCCAGGATGGCTGCCAAGTTGACTCAGTCCCCTTCCCCCAATAAAGGAACTGCTTCTTACCTACTGACTTGAAGTTGTTTTGATGTTAACTTTGCAAAGCAACAAATGACCATTTTTCACTACAAGTCTGTGCAGATCTCTCTGAATCAGGCCTGCTGTGGGGGAGGATAATTTTGATATCAGGTTCTGTAACATGACGGTCTTCAGTTTTTCATTAGCTGTACTTTTGGTGATGTAAACACAAGAGCGACGGCAGTATGAAGTAATAGAATGGAATGCGTGTCATTGCAAACCCCCCCCGATGTCACGTGTTGTCTGTAACCAGCTTGATTTTGTCATTTTGAAATGATTGAAATGATTTTGAAATGATTCATTGTTTGAGGGAAACTCTGGAATTGATCAAATTTTGAGATACATTACGCCAAATCTGAAGCAGGCCTGCGTCGTAGTTTTCAAAAAGATAGATACTCGATCTTTTCAGTGTGATAACTCAAAGTATTTGCTGGACTTTTTCCAGACTTTCCAGTAGACACATGGTATGGATGGAGATCTGGAACCAAAATTCACACCAAAATTGAAGCAGTTTCACTTCGTAGTGGTACATGAAAGGATAACCACAGAAATAGATCTAGTGAATCTGATTATATTGAGACAAGACAGATAAAGCTGGGATTTTAATATTTTTTTGGAACGGGAGGGAGACTGGTGCTGGAGCCATCCAGGGAATACGTTATTGTCATTCCAATATCATCGAGTTTGGTTTTAAATGGGGTTATGCTGATTCCATGCTTGGCTCTGGTTAGAACTTACCTGGACTCCTTGCTTTTTATCCAAGACTTGAGAGTCATAGAAAGAGTTTCTCCTTGGCTCTGTCCAACTGAATTTCAACATGCAAACTTAAAAACCTTCCCTCCCCCCAGATATACAGTCCGTCCAGATATTCATCCATCCTATATCTGCTTATCCCAGTCAGGGTTGCAGGGGCCTGGAGCCTATCCCAGCCCACATAGGGCACAAGGCTGGGGTTCAGCCTGGATGGGATACCAGTTCATAATGGGGCACACAGGCACACACACAGTCACGATTTAGAGATGCCAGTTAACCCAACAGGTTATCTTTGGGAAGAAATCGGAAAAATGAGGAGATCATGCGAACTCCACACACCAGATCGAGGTGGGATTTGATCCCCTAGATGTGGAGGCAGCTGGGCTACCCACTGAACCAATGTACTGAACATTATATGACATGCAGCGACCAGAAATCATAATATCCATTAATAAGGCAGTATACAGTGCTCTTAGAAAGGGTGAAAATATTGATCTGTTGGTTTTATATAAAAAAATCATTGCTTTATTCATTTTACAAAAATATATATTATGTGGAACTGACTGGTGTGTGAGTGTGCCCTGAGATGGGTTGGACCCCTGTCCTGGGTTGTTCTCTGCCTTGTGCCAACAGGCTCCGGACCCCCTGTGACCCTGAATAGGACAAGCGGTTTCAGAAAATGGATGGATAGATGTATCGCTTTAAAAACAACCAGTACTTTTATGTAAAATATTAGTTATTCAGAAGTAGTTATAAATTCAAACCCAAATTACAGTTCTAAAAGAGCTGCTCTGAGTTAAAAAGTTCATTTGCAGTCTCATTGGGTGCTTTTTAATTAGTAACTCCTTTTGCAGTAACATAAAACACCAAACATTTACATTTAGTAGGGCTGAACAATTTATCGATTTCAAATCGAAATCACGATTTGAAACAACATGGTTAGCAAATCGCAAAAGCTGCGATTTTGGATGTGCATTATACAGTGTTTCTTGCCCTGTTTGTGCACTTGTAATTGCGATTTGTAGTTGTAACATGCCTTCTGAAAATATGCGCAAATGTGAAGTTGGAAATCTGTGACTTTGCCAACACAAGTGTGCAAAAAAAAAATTGTAAACACAAACTTTGCTGCACAGGTGTACAAAACTAAAATACAAGTGCTTAAATCCCTGCACAGGTGTACAAACCTAAATTACACAAATCTGTTTTACACAACCGTGGCATTCTGTCATAATAATCGTGCCGTAATTAATTGGGGTCCATGCAGTGTTAGCTGCCAGATCCCTGTTTATTCTTACTGGAATTGTTTTATTGTTATTACTTTAACTTAACACAAAGTCAGAGTCACAGCTTATGTGATGAGTGTTTTATGTTTGATTGTTCTCTGCTAATTAAAAAAAAAAGTAATAAATATATGTTGGAGCAATTTATATCTTTAAGTTGTCATGCTTGCACTAGAATATAGACCAGTTAATATTTTAATGCTATGTCATGTGGTAAAAAAAAAAAAATTAAAAATGATATCGCAAATCAAATCTCAAATGTCGTATCTGTCAGGAAAAAATTGCAATTAAATATTTTCATTAAATCGTTCAGCTCTGGTTTTGTATACCCTTGGGCGCCAGCGAATACAATTGCAATTGGCAGGAACAGACCCAAATGAGTCAAATTATGACAATAAAAAGAAAATATCTGTGCGGAAGATATTGCTTATCAATGGAATTTTTTTTATGAAACTAAATTTGCAACAATTTTACAGAATTACGTAAGCTCTGCAGGGTGTCGCAAGGGTTTTGTTGTGTAGAATCCTCTTTCAGCAGTTTGTTGTTGCTCCACAGGCTACAGATTACTTTGCTGAAGATACCAGCCATATGTAGAATGCTCTGATGAGCAATTATGGTCATATTATACATAGACAGGGATGTACATAACTGGTACGCAAATATGCATTCACCTTTTAAAAATGATACGTGCGACAATCAATTGTTTGTAAAAGCGCAAATGCGTTTGTATTTTATGTGCATTTGTGCTGCTATGACAAGCAAATACCTTGCATTTTAACCTATGTACCACAAATGAAGTAAAGTTAGCATATAAAGATTAAAATGCATTATTTTTTTTCATATCGGCACAAATGCACATAAGTACGCATTTACACTGTTACCACAATCGGTTGTCGCATGTAATGCGTACTTGCGTACCAGTTATGTCAATCCCTGTATATAGATCAGCTTGTCTGTGATAGTATGTAGCATAACACATAGCTGTTCTCCGGAAAATACTGGTGGGGTCCTCCCCTGTGTGGGGGCCCCATCTGGAAGCTGTTACCCTATTAGCAGACTTTACTCTTGTCTTTTGAGGCTAAAAATAATACGTGATAATGTAGAGCTGAATTGGTTGGAGGCATCCAGCGGTGAGGGGTTAGTTACCCCACCCCCCTGAGCCGCTTAAGACAGCATTTATGCGTTTTCCTTGTGCCGTCCCAAAACTGCACTTGGTCCCGCTATTCCTAGATGTCAGGTGTCAGTTGAGCCCGTTAGCATTACTAGCTTCCTGCTATCTGATTTATTTTTTGGTCCTATGGTCTAATGCAGTGTTTCCCCATCTGGTCCTTGGGGATCCACATACAGCCTATTTTTGCTCCCTCTAACGGGTCTAATGGGCTGTTCTGGCAGAAGGGCTGGTTTGAGCACCCTCTCCTGCATGCATGCCAGCCAAAATTATTGTTCTTGGTGCCTCTAATTTGGTGGCTTTTCACCTTTGCTAGAGGTATTGGTGTTAATTTTGGGGCTGCAGCCCTCATCTGGCAGAG
>JAODJW010000033.1:9680767-9698316 GCA_026777045.1 Hyperopisus bebe | reverse complement strand
TGCCAGGGAATTGGGAGAGATCAAAAACGTGGACCGTCTGGTGGTCCCCGAGGACTGGGTTGAGAAACCCTGGTCTAAATTATGCCACTTGGTTATATTCTTATATCCTGGTATATCCATGAAAATATTGTGATATACGCATCCCCACTATGTCACCCCAGTGAAGATTTCATTTATAATTGAGAACAGAGGGGAAATGAATGCTGCCGACTTTCCGATGGGTTTCACTGTATGTGCACTGGATGTCTTGTGATGATGACATGATGTCATATTTCTGACCACAGCCACCTTATAATCTTCTTAAAAGCATTCCCTTTATGTTTTTGGCTGTTTTGTATCATCATCTGCTTAGTGAGGTACCATCCCTCCACGCCAAGTGTGTGAGCTGTAGCGTCTGCAAGTTACAGTTCCAGGTTCATGCCATTCAGACGCTGTGCTTGTCTAGATACGTCCAGGAAGGAGGGGACTGTGGTTACAGCTGAGGTGATGTCCTCATCGCGGTTGCGAAACAGATTCTGGTCAGGATTCTGCAATCCCAGCGCCGCCTTTGAGAGAGCAGTATTGTCAGAAACTGCCAGGAAGTTTTACTAAATGGAGGAGGAGCTCTGAGACTGTTAATCGACTCCGCTATTAGCAGAAAGATGCTGGAGGGGATTTGGTAATCTTTTGTAAAGTCCATCTATGTTATACCATAAATCCTGGTTTGAAGCTAATACCCCAAACCAAATGGTTCTAGGCTTTCAGCTAACTGATAGATTTAGATTTCAGACAACATAGAGCACAGTAGAAAAGCTAACCCAAGAAATCTGGGCTTTCATTTAAGACCCTGAAAAGCTTCTTGAAATGTGCTTGTCAGTAGTCATCTTTCTGCCATTGCACTGCTGAAGTATCTTTCATCATATCTTGGTTTCTGGAACTGTTCTGTGACCCTTACATCATTGGACTCTGGTTGAATCCTGGTTCTGAAATTGAGTAGTCAGCCACTCAGACCTCCTTTCCATGAGTAGGTTTAGGGCTGTGTAAGGGTGTCCCATACACACTGGGTCTTGGGGTCAAGTATATTCTGTTTAGAAGCCAGTGGAAACGATACCAAACGATTCCTGACTGGATCCATGTGCTCTCTGCTTGTCCTTCAAGTTGTCCCGAACAATTTAATGTATAGCTTTATGGTTTAGTAATGAGGGTAGTATTGTTGGCTCATTGGGAGCTATGAAGCGAGCTGAAAATCACAAGATTTACAAATGTAATCATCTCGTTTATTACTTGTACGATTGTAAATCATTTTGAGACTGAGTCACTTACGGTATTATGTTCCCAGAATAACGGCTTTCTGTTGCTGTTGCCTGCCCTCTCTTTTTCCTCAGTAATTGTCCAGTAACAGATCATTACAGTGTGTTAAGTGTCTCTCTTCCTTCCACATTAGCTCAGTGCCATAAATGGGTTTGAATTGAGGTAGCTGGAGTTTTTATATCTGTGAGGAATGAGAGCTAACATTCAGATCAAAAGAAGTTTGGACTCCTTAAGATGGACTGTGACTTACTCATTCTTGGCTCTTTCATTTCTTTCATGAGTAACAGATTGTTTTCCTAAGATTCATTGTGTCTTTTTGCCATAAGGTCATATGGTGTCGGCACATGGCGTGAATGATTGTCTCCATCCTGTTGAGGGGGAAGATAGGTTTGCTTTTCTGTGTCTGTAGGCTTGTTGGTGTGTGTGTATATGGTAAGGCTTTATGGTTTTCTGCAGACAGTGTGGGGGGACGGGGGGAGGAAGACGACCTCCCACACAGGCCTTCAGGCGCACAGTACTCAATAAAGGCCACGCCCCCAGCACAGCAGGTTATATATACACGGGCTGCCTGACGTGACTAAGTGGAAACACTGTCAAGGGAAGTGAGAAAACAAGGAACCAGAAAAGAGTGGAGTTACTCTTGAGGGAGAGCTGGGAGAAAGCATGCTTTTGGAGGTCCTGCAGCCCTCCAGCAGTTTTGAGGAAGACTCGTTCAGCCTGGGTAGCCGGCCATGCCTCACGGCGGAGGACGTGGATGGCTGTGTTCTGCCAGGTAGCCCGGCATCTGTTCCCTTTTTCCTCTCTCTTGCTCTCTCTCTCTCTTTTTATCTTTTTATCTCTCTGCCTCCAGCTGGTAGAAGGATTTTGAGTTTTGAGGAAGAACCATTCAGCCATGCCTCCCGGCAGAGGACATTGATTACTTTGTGTTTTGTCAGGTAGCCCTGCATCTGTTCCCTTTATCAGTCTCTTTCTATCTTTTTATTACTTTGGCTCCAGCTGGTAGACAGATTTTTAGTTTTGAGGAAGAGCCACTTGTGCTATGTTCTGTCAGATACCCCTGTATCTGATCCCCTTCTCACTCTTTCTGTCTGTCTTTCTGTCTCTCCACTCCCAGCTGGTGGCCAGAATTGTTCCTTTTGAAACTGGGAGCTATTTGGGGCATTTTGTCATTGGGGGATCATGTCTGCATACTGAGGAAGCTTGAGTGCATTGATGGAGGAGTTGTTTCTGGGGCCATTATGAATGCAGGATTTCAGAGCCACTGCTAAGAAGAGAAGATGGTTGCTCAGATCTCAGCTCCTTGATTAATTTAAGCAAGGATCTTATTCGATTGTTAGCTTTAACTTAGGAGCAGTTAGCTTCCATGATTATTCTTGTATCCCTCATTTCACCGCTGTCATCCCCTTCTCCTCATCTCCCCAAAAGGCTCTGAGCCCATCTCTCCTAGCCCTTCTTCTTCTCTTATTCATCCCACCATCTGTGACCCCTCTTGCCTGATCCAAACCCCATCTCTTCATCTTGCCGCTCCTCCGCTCTCCACAGAAGCCCTCCACCGGCCCTTCACCTTGGACTCTGCAGCACTGACCGAGGCCGTGCGCTGGAGCTCCAAGGAGAACCTGCTGGGCGCCGCCGAGAGCGACCCCAACCTCTTTGTCGCGCTTTACGACTTTGTTGCCAGTGGCGATAACACGCTGAGCATCACGAAAGGTATCCTCTCCTCCTCACTATGGTATTAATGCATCATGGTTTGTTTTTTCCCCCAAAACATGCCGTTACTTGGTTACTTGGTGCCGCCTTCTATGAAATGGAAATAATTCCATGCCTGTGAGTCAGAACGTCTTAAACTCTGAAGTCTGCCACACCCTTATTTTCTCCTAATGCATTTTAATATGTAATCATCTCAAAGCTGCAATAAACACAAGTGGATGACTCACAGGATGGGCTTTCAAAGGCAGGAGAATTAGCAGTGCTCCCTTTTCTAATTCCCTCTTACTGCTGTCGAGTTTCATGCAACTGTCATCCACTCCTGCAGCCTCTAGCTTCTCTGGTCCATCCCTGCTTACAGGCAGAGGGCTAGAGAACTAGATCATCTGTAATCCCTGTCAGCAGCAGACCAGGATTGGTGCTCTTTTGGCTGTATTTCCTTGTTTTCCCTAGAACAGCTTCTCTATGTAGCTCATAGTCTGTTTGAAGCCCCTTATATGGGTGCATGTGGTTTTTCATACACCTGATGAGGAACATGTACACATTCATTAGCAAGAAATGGCAAAAGGGACTTGCCAGGACCTATTTCCTGAACGTAGACAATCACATGACAGCCGCAAGCTACAGTATCAAAAACAGAAGAGTCGGGTTGCAGTGGCTGTTTGAGAGACAAGGCTTGGAAACCCAGAGTGGAATTATTCCATGGTAGTTAATGTCTGGTTTAGCATACTTTCCATTGGTGACTTTAATGAGGTGTTGGTCAGTAGAGCACTATAATTCCACCTACTGTGGGCTCTGGAGCCTCACTGCTTCCATCGTTATTCTGCAGGGGTGAAATCCTGAGGTCTGCTTTTGTGTGTTCCCCCGCCCCCCACCTTGTTCCCAGGCGAGAAACTGCGAGTGCTGGGCTACAACCAGAATGGCGAATGGAGCGAGGTGCGCTCCAAGAATGGCCAGGGCTGGGTACCCAGCAACTACATCACACCCGTCAACAGCCTGGAGAAGCACAGCTGGTACCACGGGCCAGTGTCGCGCAACGCCGCAGAGTACCTGCTGAGCAGCCTTATCAACGGCAGCTTCCTGGTACGCGAGAGCGAGAGTAGCCCAGGCCAGCTATCCATCTCGCTGCGCTATGAGGGCCGCGTCTACCACTACCGCATCAACACCGCATCTGACGGAAAGGTGACACCCCCCCGCAATTTGCTTTCTTAACGGCGAAATCAATAACAAACTATTTATCTGTTGGTTCTCACTGTGCCAAATATGTGTCTAGGCACCAATATTATCATGCAAAGACTCCATGTGTAGACATTCAACACTTATTGGAAAAGATATTCAGTGGTAGATATCTTAGGGTCAGGTCTTCATTTATTTTGCGTTTGTTTTGTTTGTTTGTATTGTTTGTTTTATACACATGCTCACAGATGCTCATGGGGTTACATTCCGATAAACGTATCGTAAGGCGAAAATATTATAAGGCGAAAATGCTTTTTAATACACCTAACCTAACAGTCATCATAGCCTAGCATAGTCTACCTTAAACATGCTTAGAATCCTTACAATACCCTACAGTTGGGCGAAATCATTAACACAAGGCCTATTTTATAATAAAGCGTTGAATGTCTCATGTGATTTATTGAATAATCATACCCATCTGAAAGTCAAAATATCGTAACCCATGGAGTATCTGTATAGGCTTATAGGGGAAACAATGTTTAGCAAATTTTTGAGCAGAAAATGCTCTGGGGCTTGTGCTCCCCGCCGTCACGCACCTGCCTGGTGACGCCCCCCCTGTCGGCCCACCCGCCCGCAGGTGTATGTCACATCGGAAAGCCGCTTCAGCACGTTGGCCGAGCTGGTGCACCACCACTCCACGGTGGCAGACGGCCTGGTGACCACACTGCACTATCCCGCGCCCAAGTGCAACAAGCCCACCGTGTATGGCGTCTCGCCCATCCATGACAAGTGGGAGATGGAGCGCACCGACATCACCATGAAGCACAAGCTAGGCGGCGGCCAGTACGGCGAGGTCTACGTCGGCGTCTGGAAAAAGTACAGCCTCACAGTGGCCGTCAAGACACTCAAGGTCCGAAATTTCTCTTTTAACATTTTGAGTAGTTATGTGCCAAAGCCTTAATATGCCTTCTTTTTAAAAAGGAATGCCTTTTTCCCTTTCACTCTGTTTCCTGTGTTTTGTTCAGGGCATCTAATGGAAAATAAATTCTATTGAACGCATCTGTTTTGGTGTCTAGTCTCCATCTAGTGGCCGAGGGCAGCACAACCGCTGTCATTTGTAGTTTTATAACTGCCCTGTTCAGTATTACTTCACTCTTAACAGGAGGACACCATGGAAGTGGAGGAGTTCCTAAAAGAAGCCGCTGTGATGAAGGAGGTGAAACACCCGAACTTGGTGCAGCTGCTTGGTGAGTGTGGTGAAGGTCACCCCATGAGGTCATTCACGGTTCTTCATAACTGGGCGACCTGGGGGCACAGAGCAGACGTCAGATCATCAGCTGTGGGTGATTCATCCCTGCTTTTTTGGCCCCATTCCATCCCTCCCAGGCGTTTGCACCCTGGAGCCTCCATTCTACATAGTGACAGAGTACATGCCCCATGGAAACCTGCTGGACTACCTGCGTGAGTGTGACCGTGAGGAGGTCAATGCCGTGGTGCTGCTCTACATGGCCACCCAGATCTCCTCAGCCATGGAGTACTTGGAGAAGAAGAACTTCATCCACAGGTAAGAGGTCAGCTTCGCCAAAGGAGGAGGCACTAAGCTCATCTCCAGTCTTATGGAATTCTGTTCATTGTTTTCCACATTCCGTTGCTGCCGTTCCAGAGATCTGGCTGCCAGGAACTGTCTCGTGGGTGAGAACCACGTGGTGAAGGTGGCAGACTTTGGGCTGAGTCGCCTGATGACTGGAGACACTTACACAGCCCATGCTGGAGCCAAGTTCCCCATCAAGTGGACGGCCCCCGAGAGCCTGGCCTACAACACCTTCTCCATCAAGTCTGATGTCTGGGGTAAGGGAGCAAGTCTGAGAAGCTCACTCGAGTGTATGTTCAGAGAACATGACGTACTTAGAATGGGACTTTCAGTACAGCGAGGATGGACTCTCACACAGAGCACAAAATGAGTCTGCAAACCGCAGAATGAGTTTGTCATGAGCCAGCTCGAGTCATGGTGTCACCCTGTTCCTCTTTCCCCCAGCCTTTGGAGTCCTGCTGTGGGAGATCGCCACCTACGGCATGTCTCCCTACCCGGGCATCGACCTGTCCCAGGTATACGACCTCCTGGAGAAGGGCTACCGTATGGAACAGCCAGAGGGGTGCCCACCCAAAGTCTACGAGCTGATGAGAGCCTGTGAGTTTTTCACTTTGCAGTAATCACACCATAATTAAAGCAGCTACAACTACAAAGATTCCCTCTGAATATTAGCTACATGGCCTTCGAGGCCTTTCAGCTGGCCGATTCAGAGTTGTAATTTTTGCTATTTAGGCTGGCAGTGGAGTCCAATGGATCGTCCCTCTTTTGCTGAGGCCCACCAGGCTTTTGAGACGATGTTTCATGACTCCAGTATCTCTGAAGGTACAGATACTGCTCTTCATACCGTTGTTCTCCAGTTAGTGGACACTTTATCTTCTCCTTTGATTTTCTTTTGAAGTTTTCACCCACACCAAGCAATGTACAAAGGTTATAATGCTGATAGTTAACCGGTTGTTGTCTTGGCTGTGTTAGATTCTATAAATACTCCTAGAGACCTGCTCAGCATTTTCAGAGGCTAACATGGTAGAATATTCAAAAAATTGTCAATGCTAATAATACATCCAATGGGTAGCTGCTGCTAGCTGGGCTCTGTATCACAACACGATGTTTTTTGACAGAGTGAGGTTTGCTTCTAATAATTAACATTTTCTTGGTACTCTGCCATCCAGGAAAACCTCATGAAAGTGGAGTTATTTCAATCTGTGTATCAGTGTGGGATTGTGTTATGGTGGTTATGAGATGTCTGAGAACTGCCCCCTTCTTTGCCCCCCCCCCACCCCCCCCCCATATCGCTCCGTCGTGCAGAGGTGGCAGAGGAGCTGGGTAAGACCGCTTCTTCCTGCCCCCCGGGAATAGCACACCGGTTTGACACCGATGCTGCCTCCAACTCTCGCACGCTGAAGAAGCGCACGGAGAACAAGGAGAACCTGGAGGGCGGGCTGGACAGCAAACCCGCCCCCCCTGGCCCCTCAGGTATCCCAGCATCCCCCAACTCACAAGCTGAGAAGAATGGTGGCAGCATGCCTCACTGAGACGCACAGACAATGATCTGTCTGGCAGGGCGGTCCCTGGCACACCACTCTTGTGTATTCATAAATACACACACGTGTACTAATGATGAACATATATGTGCATGATCATATGCACATGATATATGTTGTTCTCTCTACCTTCATTGGCATGTGTCCTGTTACCTTGTACAACTTCAGATGTTTCACAAGCACTGAACTCATCGTCTCCAAACTGTATAATTAGCTAATTCACAGTGTACTAGCCATTCACCAGTCTGTGGTATGAACATTGAATATTGGTATTGTCCCCCTTACATTACAATGCTAATTTTCACTTTATAATTGTTTTCTTTAGACACTATTATAACTGGCCTATGAGGCCTTGATTGTGCATGTTTGTGTGTCTGTCGTGCTCATCCCGTGTGATGATTGCTCACCATGCATGTGTCTGTATCATACCTGAGGCATGTAGCATGACCAGTCCCTTTTACTAACAGTGCCATCCTTCGTTGGTCTCAATTATTTTATTTATTTTTATTTTGAGTATTTGTATATGTATATTTATTGCATATATGTACATCCTGTAAATAAATCAGATTCCTTGACGTCTGTTTTTAAAACTGGACTGAAGGGGACGTGTACGGTAAATTAATGACACAATTCTAAAATAGCAGTATAAAAATGTAAGGTTCATGATGATAAGTAAAAACACAATTGATTTAAAATCCTACACAAAACTAAAAATAACAAAGCAAAGTATTGCACAGGACCAACAGATCGGCACATGATCTCTTGTGTGGCAGTGCCACTGCAGCATTTTAAAATAACACTACAATAAAGTGTGTGTGTCTGGAGATTATGTTTATATTACATTGTGGGGACCAAATGGCCCCCATAATGTGATAAAAGCCTGTTATTTTGACATTGTGGGGACCATTTTTCAGGTCCCCACAAAGATCCGTGAATGCGATCAAAAAACTTAAAATGCCAATTGTTTGCTAACTTATAGTTAAGGTTAGGGCTGGGTAGGGGTTAAAGTTGTCATGTTTGGATTAGAGTTTTCCTATAGAAATGAATGGAGAGTCCCCACAAAGATATAATTATAAACCGGTGTGTGTATACAGCTCTGGAAAAAATTGAGACCATAGGAACATTTTTAGTTTCACTCATTTCGCAATGTTTGGGTATGCCCCTATCTAAAATATATTTCTTTTGCAAACTGCAGCCTATTTGTCATTAATGAATGGCTTCTTCCTTCCTTTATGGGATTTTAGTGCTGCTTCTAGGAGCCTGATACAAACTATCCTAGCAGTGTACTTTGCACCTGCACTTAGTGTCTTCCCTTCCGTTTGAAGGTCACTTGATGTCATCCTCTGATTCAGTTGACGTTCATCTTGACTATTAGAAAGCCGCTTCTGCCCTCTCCCTGGTTGGTTTTTGGTCGTTCTCAGTGTCTGCTGCTTCACATTGTTTTTGCGTATTGCAGTCTTAGCAACTTTGATCCTGGAAGCAGCCTGCCTCGCAGTGTAGCCTTCTGCCAGCAGAACTAGGGTTAAACCAGGATTTAACTATGCAGATTCTTAAAAGATATGGAATGATCTCTTTTTTTCCAGAGCTCTATAGATTAATGTATGTGTAAGAA
This sequence comes from Hyperopisus bebe, assembly GCA_026777045.1. Classification (NCBI taxonomy): domain Eukaryota; kingdom Metazoa; phylum Chordata; class Actinopteri; order Osteoglossiformes; family Mormyridae; genus Hyperopisus; species Hyperopisus bebe. The sequence continues at coordinate 9,689,402 of JAODJW010000033.1, read as the reverse complement.
ATGTGTAACAATTCAGTGTTTTTTTTTTTTTCCTGGAAAATTCATCTGGTGTTGCCTCAGTCCCAACGTTCCTGGATGTGAGAGCTTTTACTGTAGTACATAAAAGGCGTAACTTCAAATGTCATATTTGATCAATAATTATCATCATACTAAATAAGAAACCTATGTCGCCACTATCATTCAACCCACAAGTTAACCCAGAAGGGTATAATTAAGATTAAGCTAATGAGTATTGATACTACCAACGACCATGGAGAAATTGCATACCATTATGAAAACAAGATGTTCATTAAATATTATTATACCTTAATCGCCAAAGGCATAATCAGTCAACACATAATAATTTGACATTAAATAGGATTACTCAGAGTTCTTTGATTCTCAACAGTTGGTGCTTTTCCAGATGGAGTCCTTCCATTTTTATGCTGGGTATTATCTCAGTAGATATGCAAATACTTTCTGTTGTTAAGTTTGTTAGGCATTGCGCTTTAATCCTGTGTAATTGCTTGTTGGCTGGGCAGGGCCGTGAAGGCAAGGCCTCTGGCTTTCTTTGTGTACAAACTGCCCGATTTGTAATTTGAATTTGTGTGGCTCCCCCAGGGGTGACGAGCAGCCGGGCACTGGGGGACGGCGGGGGGGGCTCACCCGCCGTGCCAAGGAAGCAGCGGGACAAGTATCCTGCCGGCTTTGTGGAAGACCCCCAGGAGGCCACCTTCAGCCGGGATCGCCGGGCCGGCTTCTTCAGCTCCTTCATGAAGAAGAAGTCGTCATCAACCTCCTCCTCTTCCTCCTCCTCTTCTCCATCCCCACAGCCTCCGCAGAGCCTGCCTGCCCCTCCAAAAAGGAGCAGCTCCTTTCGAGAGATGGAGAACCAGCCTCACAAGAAGTACGAACCCGCGGCTTGCGTCAGTGGCCCGCTAGGCGATGACGCCAACTTCTCGCCGTCTCACGGGGAGGGAGGCCGCATTCACTCACGCTGCTGCGGGGCCAGTTTTGGCCAAAGGGCTTCTCCCAGCTCCACGACGGGGGCATCTGGAACCACTTCTGCCCCTGTGGGTAGTAGCTGGACCAGCCTGGCAGGGTTTTTCACTCCCCGGCTAATCAAAAAGACTTTGGGCCTACGGACTGGGAGGCCCTCTGGGGCAGACGACGGACACAGTGCGGGCAAGCCTTTCCCTAGGTCAAACTCCACCTCGTCTATGTCAGCTGTGCTTCCTGACCTAGAGCGTGCGACGCTGACCCTCCCTCGCAACCGAAGCAAGCCCCCGCTGGAGCGCACCATCTCTACCACGTCCCAGCCAGAGAGCGTGGCCACGTTCCCCTCTGAGCCAGTCATCCGTAAGGTGGACGAGGGTACCGCTCAGATCCGCGACCGACCCAAAGCCAAGCTGTTGCCCCGGGCCGTGGCCACGGCGCCAAGGGTGCCTGGCGTTGGGGGCGAGGCCACTTCTGAGTCTCACCTGTGGGGCAAGGAAGGTGCAGAGGGGCCAGAGAGAGCAGGATGGCCGTCCTCTGGCAAGCCAGCAGGTCCAGGCCCCATGGCCACCCCCCACAACCACAAAGTGCCAGTGCTGATTTCACCCACATTGAAGCACGGCCCCGCAGACGTGCACCTAGTGGCTGTTGATTCTCAGGGGAACCGATTTAAGCTTCTGTCAGAGCAGGCTGACCGGGACCGGCCCCGGGCGCTCAAGCCACGATGCGCCCCGCCGCCACCACCCCCACCTGGCCTGCGCCTCCTGCACCACCCATCCTCCCGGAACGCCGGGGATGGGGCAGCAGAGCCGGCAACTGGCGGCGGCACGGACATCAATGGGGATGTGCCAAAGAAGCCGGGGAGAGCAGTGGGTTTGGGGGGCGGGAGGCCACCGGTGCAGCCACCACAAGTGCCCCCACTGCCCTCTGTGTCACCCCTGCCAGCCAGTAGCACTCCAGCAAAGATGGCGAATGGCACAGCCCCCACTGGCATCTCTTCCTCCTCCTCCTCTTCCTCCACCTGCTCATCTCCCTCCTCACTCCCTACCGGCAGCTCTAAGGTGACCCTGCGGCAGACTCGGAGGCAGCCGGACAGGGCGGCGCTGGACAAGGCTGGCAGAGAGCTTGCGGTGGAGAAAGCGAGCAAGGAGGCACTGCTGGAGTGCGCGGACTGCCTAAGCAGTGCCCTCCTCGGCAGCGCCGAGCCCTCTTCCAGCAGCCAGGTCCTGGATGCCGGCCACCAGCTGCTGAACTACTGCTCGGGCTACGTGGACTGTATCCCACAGACGCGCAACAAGTTTGCCTTCAGGGAGGCGGTGGGCAAGCTGGAACTTGGCCTGCAGGAGCTGCGGGCGTCATCCGGGGGCGGCGCGGCCGCTGCCTCGGGACCTGGCTCAGCTTTGGACAATCTGCACAACTGCATTAAGGAGATCAGTGACGTGGTGAAGAGGTAGCCGCTACGGCCCCCCTGTGCTGCACCCCCATACTTTGCATTGACGGTATGGGACACGGCAGAGAACCTCAGTACCTCACTACAAATAGTATTTTATATGGTTTGCTTTGTGTCATTGGGGGGGTGGTAATGTTATTTTCCCACAAGAACATTCATTTATTAAACACTAAAGACTATATACCAAACCAGGGCTGGTTATCCACTCTTCCCAGTATAGCTTTTGTTCAGCATCCATTTTCTTTCTCCCCCCCTGAAACCTGTGTAAATCCTATGAATAAGAAGGCCTGCCAAACTGGAAAAGTTTTCAAGGAGCTTCCTGTCCCATGGCTGAAAGACATCACAGGTGCTGAGGATGAGAGTTCGTCCTGCTTCTGGTTTGATATAAAGTGCTGTGGCCAACCTGTACTTATGCAACCAGACTCCCTGCTTTGCAACACAATTACTGGTTGCCATTATTACCTGCAGGTACAGGAAACCAATGCCTGTTAACCCCATTTCAAGTATCCATTCTCCGATTTTTGTGTAACTTGGGTTGTACCTATTACTGAAGTCCTAACTGTGCTCTGCCCTGCCTCTCACCAAGCTCCGCCCATATAATTCACACCGCCCTTGACAATCCCACATCATCTCACCCCGAGGTACCTGACCACGCCCATCTCACCCTGCACCAATCCCGAACATCAGCCAGTTTTCTTTCCGAAACTAGGCGCCTTCGCTGCGTGGCACGCATCGTTGCTCTCATGGTCCCGTCTTTATAATTAATTTTTTATTTTTTTTTTTAAGTAAAAACTGCTGCGTACTTCCAAAAATCCTTACTAAATCTGGCGTGCAATGTGCGATGTTTGGGCTCATAAATAAATGACCAGGAACAATTCTGGCCATTCTGTTCAGGCGATCTTTCAGTGTCTGTTACTGCAGATACTCTGAAATAAAGGTCCTTGAAACCACAGTAGTTTATAAAAAAAGCTTGAGTAATGTGCTAGCAAGATATATATTGGATGTGTTGGTTGAACGCTAGAATGTCTCCATTTATTAACTTGAATTTTGAAATTTATTGTTGTATCTATTGAACTTGAATTTTTTTGGAAGCACAAGAGAGTGTCTAATTTATTTAAAGATCTATAAAATGTCTTGCAGTATTCAATATCCGCAAAAATACAAAAATGCCTAGCCTGCTTTCTTGAAACGTATCTGTACGAAAGTGCAATACTGCTAAGTTAGCGTAAGCGCTAATTTGTAAAACACCGCAGTCTCAAAAAGCAGTTTCCATTGCAGTTTTATTTCCAGTGAATGTATGTTTGTATTTGTTTGCGAATGCTGACATTAAAGCACAATGTGTTGAAGATGTGAATTGAGGAGACTTGCTACATGGGGCTTTGCTGTCCTCTTATATCTGCATCTCGCTGTCTTTGTTAAGAGGGGCACATTTCCTTTACAGATTTTGCCTTGGATTTGGTTACAGACTTATGTCATTTTTATTGTATTTTTGAGAGCTGTTATATGACTGAAAATTGTGGTTTCGGTGTATATCTTAAATGGTCTAGAAGAATTTTAAAATATGATGGTTTTTGTTAAAATTTAAAGAAATGTCAGCTTTGAGGGCAGCTCAATCTATTTTCGTTTCTTGACTATAAGTGGCGTTTAACATGCAGTGTCTGTAACATCGGCTTCAGTTAAATCCAGCAAAGTCTCACAAAAAAACCTTTACAAATATACCTTTGCAGAAGCAACATTGCTGCTAATATGGCAGCCTAACTGAATGCAGCTACATGTGGCCTACATATGCGGTGAAGGTTCCTCTGAGTTTCGTTTACTATACGAGGAAATGTTTCAGATGTTCATATGAGGAAAATTAAGACATTGATGTGTGTTCACATTTAACCAAAACGACTGAAGAGTAACAAAAAAAATCTAAATTATAGGCCTACATTTTTCCGCTCCTCCTCGTTAACACCCATATTAATGTGCCTACTCTAAAAAAAATAACACTGTTTATATTATTCAGCTTCTACTAACTTTGCTTACATATGCAATTGCCTTATAAGAAGCTGTGAAGAGAATTAGTAAAAATAATACTAATAAAAATAAACTTTGGTTTCCGCATATGAAAATATTTTGCACCTCTTGACAAATACAGAATCCTATCTTCCTGACCTAAGCGAATTACACTGGAAAAGTTGTGAAAATTGGTGATTTATTTATTTTTCCCTTCCAGTTTTCCCATATTTGGAGCTCTTCTCACGAAGTTCATTTAGGAACAAATTTCATTTGGCAGATTTATTTACATTACTGTGAAATTGCACTGTTGTCGTTCCTGTTTACATGTGGAGTACCAAGCCAATTTTGTCTGTTCGATAATTTGGCTAAGCGACACTTGCATAAAGTTTTCAGTTTTGTTTTCACAGTGGGATTCAGTTTAAAAATGTTTCATCCTTGATACCAGAAACCATGTTGCCCAATAATTCATTTGTGCCTTTTATGGTGGATTTTTAATGTATTGTGCACTACAAAGTCAAAGCGAAATACACATTAAGTTTTTAATTTTTTTTTTTTTTTTACATATATTTTTTTCCGCTGATGGTTTTACGTTTTCCAATTACTGGAATGCATTTTTGTTGACAGGTAAATTGTTGGTCTGTACATTTCAATTTGTATTGGTGGTCAAAGTTTCATATTGAGCATTGTTCTACAGCTATGGTCCATCTGCCATAATTATTACCGTACAAATGCAAGGTCATTTAACACTCAGTTTGCCATTACTATAATTGTTATTTGTGTACTAAATATAACACCATCTTAATAATTGATTTGTCTTTTGTCTGGTAGTTGTGTTAACTCTGTTAACACAGAAACACTTCTTCGTACAGTAAATGAACTGGTATAAGTATTGGTCAGTATTTTCTCTGAATTTTACCATTTTAGACCCATCAAATGCTCCCAAATGCACCCCTACCCCACCCCTATGTTTATACACATGGCCCTGGTCAGTTATTGTTTTATACGTTGTAATGTAGATTGCCAGGTTGCAGACCCTCCTTCTCCTGAAGTATTGTTTAACTCCATGTTTCCTGACCTGCAGACAGTCCACGTTTTTGTTCCCTCCCAGCTCCCTACCAAAAATGTGGAGCTGGAGGGGGCAAAGACATGGACCACCTGCAGGTCCCCAAGGACCGGGTTGGGAAACACTTGTTTAACTAATGCTTTGTTCATTTTGATCCATACAGTTTTCCATTTGTATATACAGGGGTGTCACATTATTACTGGAGATATGTTCTTCGTGTTTGTGATATAGATCTGTAAGTTTATTTATTTTGTTTTTATTTATTTTTAATTTTAATTTTGAAGCTGGAAAGGGCATCCTTGTAACACTATGTCATTATTGTTTGTTAAGCATTGTTGATTTTCATGATCAGAGTTAATACCAAAGGCCACTTCAGTTTTACTAGTGCAATCAAAAAATAACACATAATGTAAATATACAACTTTTAACAGGGATTTATAATATCAGATGTTAACTGATTAACATTACCTGTATTTTCTTTTTTAATGTAATATATTTTGTGTGTTTCTAATTTAAATCTTACATGGGATACTGTATTACTGTGAAGTTCTCTCAGTGTTAAACTTGGTGTAAATAATGCATAAATAAAAATTAAACAAACTTTTTTTTTCCTTTGTCTAATTTGCCTAGCCTTATTGTGGGGATGAAAAGTAGACATATCAATGTATTTCAGAATATTCAGAGTTACCAGTGTATGCAAAACTTTACATGCAGAACTTAGGCTAAATGGTTGAAATGCGTAATATGCATGTTTAAAAGCAGATACAGAAAATATAATTTAGGGGGACAGTTAGCTTTGCAAAGCAAGAGGACAACAGGAGCAAGACGCAAAGAGGCGTCAAAGCAACAAATAAATCACGCAGGGTATAGGAAGCAAATGTCAACATGAAACAAAGTGAAATCCCAGACATTTCAGGCATTTTTAGGTCCCAAAAAAGTCAGAAAAATTGTCATGGGCACCATAAAGTGGCTGAAAGTTAGGACAATTCAATAGGCCCCCGAGTGACTGCGGCCCTAAAAAAATCTGGAACATAATCTGATTTATTTGGGTTGGGGCCTCATTATGATATGCCTCCATAGAGCCCAAAATCTTTAGCGACATGGTCACCCTACATAACCAGGTCGGTCGTTCTAAACGTAGCGTGCCATTGTGGAAGTGAAATTTAAGTCATGCGCACACATTATCTTATTTTAATCATAGTCAGCTGGGGAAGAACAGTTGTTTTGGGAGATGGTCACTTAATCCTGTTTGGCCGTGCTGCACCAAGTCCCAGTGAGAACACGACATTGTGCTCCGTGCCCTTTTTAAATTGTAACACAAACGACAGCAAAAACTGGGGAGGGAAGCAACTATTCCACTGTGAATAAATGTATTCATAATAGCATAACTGACTCCACAGAGAGCGAAACCCACCAAAAATTTACGGCGCTGTTTAAAGTTGAAGGGGAAGCGGAAACGAAATCTTACTCCGGACATCACTGACCACACACCAGCGACAGATGTTGCCGCGCGAGCACGCCTGTCCGCTGTGCGTGATGACGCAGCGCTGCTCCCTTTTCCCCACAAACGCTCCACCCCCTCCCACCTTAGCCAAGTGTAAAGATGGCGTCCATCATGGAGGGGCCTCTGAGCAAATGGACTAACGTCATGAAAGGCTGGCAGTACCGATGGTTCGTCCTGGACTACAATGCCGGGCTGCTGTCCTACTACACGGTACGCGCCTCTCGCCGGTGGGAAAGCGGGGTTATAAGAAGGCTATGCAGTGGTCGCCTTGATTTTTCGTTAATATTTCACTACAGCGAGCTCCGAATAGACCGAGTGCGGAAGAAAAGGCCCGTTGCCAGGAGTTTGGAATTTCTCGGTGTGAAGAGGGGGCGGGCATTGTTACTGAAGGCGCTCTCTATCAATCGGAGCCCGAGTTACAAAGGGGCTAGCCAATGATGGTGCAGTCTCGAACCTGTTGGTTAAACAGTGAAATGCGTCTAGTCGGAGAGGCTTGGGAATGCGTGTCTACTCCGTGTTGCTGGCCTGCACCCGTTTAAGGGTGTTGTCCCCAAAATACGTTTTGTGCTTGCTTAATTTTCTACAGAAACAGAAATCATTGTGTATGGAGATTTTTATAGTCTGACTTGTAGTATGAACAAGCATAACATGTTTTAACTTTACAGTGCAATGCAAGTACATGCGTAGCGAAGTAAACGAAAATATTACCTTGTCATCTGTAAATCACAGTAAGCATGTACTCCACCCTTCAACTGTTACCATGAGCAGGATTTTGTTTCGTGAGATCAGTGGTCACTTGGTAGATCCGGTTTGTACTGTACTGTACTGTACTTTGCATAGTTCAGTTTAAGCATTTTGGTCGGGGGTGGGGTGCGGGACTATTACTATAGGCAGAGAAAAGAAACCCGTAACAAAATCAGTCGTGCTACAGCCTTTTGGATGATTTTCTTAATATTAGTTATAGACCATGGGGTGCTGTCCGTTAAGTAACGTCATACACTTGAAAACGCGCAGGCAAGTATTGTAATTCAAATTACACGTCTGTTTCAGTCACACCGCTGTTGTGCCGGCTCGATAACGGTGTACGGTCACAGTGGTATTCAGATAATTCTTTTAAGTAAATCCTACTAGATTCTGTACTTTCCCATGGGTTATTTTAATATAAATAATTTGCTTTGTAAAATTATTTGAGTGTAACAATATTACATGTCTCTAAAACCATTTTTACATTTTACAGTATATAAAGATCCCGATTGAACTGGAAGCAGACGTTTTTTTAATATTCAGTGCCCGTTCAGACTCTGGTAGTCATGATGAGTTTACGCTGTCTAAAAGGCTGCATTTATCAATGACCAGCTTTGGGTCAGTTTTGTTAGTAATCGGCTAACCGAAGTGCTTCTGCTGTTGTACCGTATGTGGCTTTAGAGATCGTAAACAGTTAGAAATAGGCAGTTACTTAACGACTCAAGGATTATTATTTGTCCCATGCAAGCATGGGCGTAAATTATGGGGGGGTTGGGGGGGTTGTAGCCCCCCCCAATAAATCAAAACCAGCTAATACTACCCCCCCAATAATCATGTTTCCCCCATAATGGGTGGAGAGCTCAACCCCCCCAATGTTCCAGCCAAAGTTACGCCCTTG
>JAODJW010000033.1:9652425-9680667 GCA_026777045.1 Hyperopisus bebe | reverse complement strand
CCCCCAATAATCATGTTTCCCCCATAATGGGTGGAGAGCTCAACCCCCCCAATGTTCCAGCCAAAGTTACGCCCTTGCATGCAAGGCATACAGACCGACTATAACCTGCAGTGAAATGAAAGGCGGTCAATTCTGCCATAATATAAATGTCAACCATAAAATATGAAAACGGAAACAAACAATATAATATGTAAATAAGGAACCGAAAGTTATATTCAAAAAAAGAACAGTGCCAAGTTTTTAAAAATCTCCTGGGCAGGGGCCCCTGGCTCTGCATTGTGCCATTTTTCTGTATTATTTCTTGATACTCCAGTTTCTTCCTACTATCCAAAATGTGCAGTTAGATTAGTAGGTGTTTCCCCACAGGGTGAGACTGCGTCCTGCGATGGACTGGCATCCATCCAGGGTGTCCTTTGCTACCCGCAGCCCTGTACTAGATAAACGGCTACACAAAATGATGTTTATGATGATGTTCGCACACTAGATATACTGCCATTTGCCTTCTACCTACCATGCACGCTGGACATACTTCCATTTGCACACTGCCTACCATGCACACTAGACATACAGGTGCTCCTCTACTTACGAACTTACAGTCCTCTTCGTTTGTATGTCTGAAAGTCCAAATTGTGTTCATTGAGCTCCCATTTCCTGTCAGCAACATCAAATTTTGTTCTGCATGCCAATTCCACCTAGTATGCGGCGCAGCAGAGTAGTGTTCATACTCCCAGCATCCCAGTTCTTTAACCAATACGCAAGTACAGATGTGCTCCCTTGCGATCAAAGTTTGCTTCATTTTTATTGTGAAATATTCTGTGCATCCATTATCCATCATGGTTGGTGAAAAGCGTAAGGCTTTACACTAGATATACTGCCATTTTCATACTGCCTACATTGCACACTGCTTACCATGTACACTGGACATACTACCATTTGCACACTGTCTCTGAATAGTGTTTTCATACATTGCCTCTCTTTGTGCAGTTGCTGGCCAGATTTACATCTGAGTTCAAGTTGTACCAATATAACTGTGCACGTCAGCAAATCATTAATCTTGAATGAATTCTTTGGATGACATGTAAGGCCAATGCTATGTGCACTGTTCACATAATTTATATTTTCGTTCTGTGTTTGACTTCCCCTTACTATTGCGTTTTTGTTATTTTAATTTTAGTTCTCTGTTATACCTGGTTTAACAAATGTCCGTGGCTTGTTTTACTTTCTTTTATGAGGCTCAGCTGAATGATAAAGGTGGCGTTTGTTCAGTCACACTGATGTGAGTCTCCCTCCGGGCAAAGCACCGATGAACTGTGCATTTCTTTTTCAGTCCAAAGACAAAATGATGCGTGGCTCCAGAAGAGGCTGCGTGCGCCTTCGGGTGAGTGCCAGCCTCCCCGCAGCACCTTACACCTTGCAGATATCCGAGGGGTACCGCTGTTGGTCCAGTAGCCTGAATTTCCCCAGGATGCCAGGAGACGTGTGAATCAGTAAAGCTTGCCATAAAGCTTGGCATTAAGTGTTCCAGTACATAAAGTCGGAAAGCCATTTAGCAGTACCAGGGACCTGTTTCAAAAAGATTTCTTGCTTACCTGGATAACTTGTCAGATATAATTTACTCCACTTTAAATGGCCTTTATCTTCATCCACTTACATTTAGCCCAGACGACTTTTAAATCTGAGAGGTTGTATGCTTAAGCAAGAAATCCTGCTTTATGAAATGGGCCCCAGTTCTAGCCTGGTTAATTGTTAGCCATTGTTAGCAATATCAGTGGATAGCAACACGTTATGCGGTATTATGCGTAGCGCCACACTCACAGATAGCGGTTGGACAGCACTGTGTGTATGACCGATATAATGAGACACAAATAAGACTTAAGTGCTAATAAACAGTATAAAACTACAGCTTTAACTTCTGTTGACAAAAGGGCACAGCCATCTTGAATTCTCGGGGTTGGGTTGATTCCTCCGAGTAGGAATTATGACTTGAGGGGGAGTCCCAGTTGTAATTTCCAACTAGCAACTCAATTTATGAGTTTTGTGTTCAAATGGAATGCATTATTAATGTGTAACTCCCTTTACTGACTTGGGGATGCATTCTGCAAGCGACAATTTTACATCAGAATAATTCTCGTGGCACTACAGCCAGCTTTAAAATGTCTTTGTTTTTACGTGTTTCATTTCTGTTGTTGCAGGTGATTCTAGTGGCTTTTGTCTGTGGCTGTGTTTCTGTAATGTTTTGTGTTTCCTAACTCAGGGGCATGATAGCAGTTCCCTTTTCTGGATGTTGATCCTGCCACCTCTCAGGCACAGGTTTAGGTGCTGCTGCTGTCTCGAGGATGTATTGCACTCATTTCATTTATGAAATAGGTAGTTCTCAGAAAATTGTAGTTGGTTGTGACCAGTAGATGGCATTATATTTACAACATTATCCCAGTTCCAGAACATGTAGCATTTTAAGGAACGTGTACATGATACCAGTGTTTTATTGCACATTGAAAATTAAACAAAATTATGTCTTTTATGTATCTTGTATTCAGTAAAAATTAATTAGTTCTTCCTGGTTGAACTGGAATCTGCAACATTGTACACCTCCCTGTGGGTCAGTCCTTGAAATTGACAGCTGAGGCAACACATTTTGCAGCTTACCGCAGAGAGACTGACAGAGAGTGTGAATAGTAATTCAGCCGTGTGAGGCACTGAGGCGCTGCTTCCATACCAGTCACACCCGGAGTGGCCTTTTTGGGGACGTGGCGTGCAGTTAGTGTTAGGGGGTCGTGTGTGTGGGCATGGTTGGGGGCGTGGGGGGGGCACCAGCTGTAATCTGCACTGCAAGGCAGGGAGACCTGCTGACAAAATCAACTTCCTCTTCGGGAGAGGCTGTTTACACAGAGCTGTGTGTGTGTGTGTGTGTGTCTTTCCTAGAAAATAAGTGCTTAGTTGCAAAAAGTGTTTGGTTTCAAAAATCTGCTATCGTGTGTGTTTATTAAGTAATGCTGTTTTCAGGTTTGTCACCCTGGATGCTGGCTTTCTGATTGTTGTTGCTTTGTTTTGTTAATGTTTTACTCCTGAAACAGAGGAGCTGTGCAGCATATGACTGTTTGATGTTGAAGTGACGTTAGATGTGTGTTGCGGAAGTATGAACACATCAGATGTGGGATCAGGGAGTTTAGGGCGCTCTCTGATGCCTGTCTCCCTCTGTCTGAAGGTGCCAGGCCTGATTCTCCCTATGAGAGATGCAGTGTCATTGAGGGCCTCCCGTTTCTGTCAGGACAAGAAGAGTCTGTCCCTTTTTCCATAGGCAACAGTTTTTTTTCTAATAAACATCTGTGTTCTTGGGTGCGATGGTGCATGCTGTTTACAGAATGAGGGGTCGAGTTTCGGTGCTCTCTGAAAGCCCCTGTCCTGTTCCTGCCGTGTCGTTTCTCCTGCTGCTATTTTTTTCCCCGTTTTTCCTTTTTTCCTTGCTGTGCTCCTCCCTTCTCCCCAGATACCTCTCTCTCCCTCCCCCTCTCTCCCAGCCAAATCGCATGTCTTAAAGAGAGAGGAGGAGAGAGAGTGAGAACACAAATGAAACGTTTCTGCCTCGCTGTCCCGTTCTGTGTCCCAGGGAGCTGTGATTGGCATCGACGACGAGGACGACAGCACCTTCACCATCACCGTGGACCAGAAGACCTTCCATTTCCAGGGTGAGTCCCTCGCCCGCTCCACCATCTCCGCCGGCCGCTCTTCTGCCTCCACACTGTCATTTTCCTCATCTGTAAGGCATCTGTCATTTCATTAGCACAGGCTGTGGATTTTGCATGTGTGTGTCTGTCTGTCTGTCTGCCTGTCTCTCTCTCTCTCTCTCTCTCTCTCTCTCTTCATCCTCCATCCCACACATACCACACCCCCTCTGCCTATCCAACCCTGCCTCTTTCGTGCACTCTGTCTTCAGAGCGCTGAAGGGTGGGGGGGATCTTTCCGGGGTGCCCCGGCACAGCAGTCGGGCTCTGGTTGGCTCCGCGCTCCAGTATCTGCCCTGACAGAGCACCGCGTCTTGGGCCGCAGGGACTTTTTATCTTTTCGGCGTCATCAGCGTATCCGAAGCCAGCGGAAATACGCCCCGCGAAGGTTCCAGGCTTCTGCCTCTCACTCCCTCCACTGTAACCACAGCTGGAGAGAACGCTTCTGCCGTGGAGCATCCCCCCTCCCCACCCCCTCCAGGTGTCTGACCTCCTCTCTGCTCTCTCGTCGTACTATCCACACGCCTCCATCCTCTCCCCCGGCCTCCGGTCATCCTTTCAGCCTCCTCCATGCCCTCATCCATTGCTATGTTCCGACACTGTATGCTGTGGCTCTACAACAGAAAGGGTAAGGTGGCCGGCGTGTGCGCACTGGCCCTTTAAATATGGGCGCCCCCCCCCCCCCCCCCGACCTCAGAGCATGCTCCATGCAGCGAGATGTTTACCTCTCCGTAGGATGCTTAGGTGCTTCTCTGATGCCTCAGTGAAGATGGCCCGCCAGTGCATCAGATCAGTGTCACTTTGCTTGTTTGTATTTCTGCCTAAATGTCTTCCTCTAAATTGTCTTAGGGAGTTTTAAGGGATGGTTAAATGGTCCTTTGCTAATTACTGTGAGTGATTATAGTGCTTTTGTTTGATTTCAGTTTGTATCCTCAGCTTTGAAGTTGCAAAGTGCTATTGCCACATCTATTACTTTTTAATGCTTATATTTTGTTGCGATCCTGCCATTATAAAAATCACTGTAGAATTTGTGTATGAATATATAGTTGTGGTTTTCATTCAGGTGAGTGTGCCTTGGTGGTCATCCTTTCCAGGAGATTCAGGTGTTTGCCAGAAATTCTTCAGCGGAACTCTGACAAGATCTTGAGTATTTTTATTTCTGCTGCCGGATGTGTGCAGTTGCTTGATCCCTGAGCAGAGGTGGTGGAAGTGATGTGTTTGGGTTGGATTTCAGAAGGCCGGAGAGGAAAGCTCCAGGGAGGAAAAGGCAAGCTCTGCGTGTCTATTTAGAGAGTCATCCATAATTCATAAGACCCTTTACTGGCAGAGTGTGAAGGATCTTTGAAGCCATTACCTGGCCAATTTGGAACGTGTGTGATACTTTCACGGTGTTACTGCAGTGTTTCATGTGTTAAATTGCATGTAAATGACATGTCACATATAATTACCACCAAACATGTGAAAGTCATATATGATACCATCGTTTTACATGTGAAAGCAATTTGTAATATCACTATAGTGGTACACTGCTACATGTGAAAGGCATACGGTGCATCTATTAGTATAGTGTTACATGTATAGTGATACATCTGAAAGTCGTACGATAGTATAGTGTTGTGACAGCTGGTGGCTGTAAAATTGAGATGGTAAGAAGAGAATACAGTTTACGATATTACAATGATGAACCTTTCCCAAGAAGTGAGAAAATGTCTTTTAAAATGAGAATATAATTTTAGTAATGACTTATTTCAAAGTGACTTGTTTTATAATATAATCTCAGTAATAGAGTAGGCTCTGCTTCTCTACCTCAGTGGACCTGCTCCTCTGGATAGTACCGCATAGTTATACGTGAAGGATGTAGCTAGTACAATGTTACACGTGAAATTCATAGGACATCACTGCAGCATCACATGGGTAGCGTTACATGTGCCTAGAAGTGGGCTGGTACTCACTGGCACCTCTCTGATTTTTTTCTTCAGAGTACCGTGAGTGTTTCCGCATACCCATCAGTCTGTCGCTACTGAATAACAAGGCACTTGGAGCACAGCATCCAGACTGTTACACGTTTAGCGCGGACAGGCTCCTATCGGTGCTGTACTGTAGATGTTATATTTGCACTGTGTACCCCTTCGGTGATATCACATTTACGTCCACACGGAATAGTACACGGAATAGTGGCCCTCTAGTGTAAAGGAATCCTCTGAACACAGACTCCAGCTCCTTCTGGGGGATCCCCCGGAATTCCCAAGCCGGCTGGGTTATATAAGCCCTCCAGGGTGTCCTGGGTCTTCCCCGGGGCCTCTGCCCGGTGAGGGTGCCTGGAACAGCTGCCCTGGGAGCCAGCATCCTTATAAGATGGCCGACCCACTTTGGCGGACTCCTCTCAACCTTACGGAGCAGCGGCTTTGTTTCGAGGTCTCACTCCTCAACCTGGTCTCACTCCTCAACCTGTCACGGGACATGAGCACAGTCACCCTGTGGAGAAACCTTATTTTGGCCAGTTGTACTCATGACCACCTTCTCTAGTTCATTTCCCACAGCTCATAACCAAAGGGGCGGACAGCAATGTACATTTATCAGTAAGATTTACCTCATCTTCTGACTCAAGTCCCACTTTAGTGTCCACTAAACTACAGTCGCTGATCTGACAAGCCTGTCCATCTCACGTTTCCTCTCGCGATCACTTGTGTTTAAACTCCTTCTCTATGGGCAGACCCCACCCTTTTCTGAGAGTACCGTGGCCTCGCATGCAGAGGGGCAGATTCACTTACCACTAAATCGCCGGACTGGTGTCGTAGGTAGCTGGGATGTCAACGCTTTTCAACCATGGCAGCGCCTTGATATTCAGGAGGGGAGAGCAAATGCACCCATTCGGCCAGCGGGCAGGACCAGGAAGCCACAGGAGTCAGTTCAGTATGTAAACATGTACCTTGTTCCCTCGCCGACACTTTTCCTAACGAGGGTGATGGATCAGTGCTTAAGTATTTTTACTTCATTGTAAAGTGTGGGCTTACTGGTCGGCTTCTGTAGAAGAAAATTAAGAGTCATGAAAGTAATTATAGTGAAAATAATTTGTAGTTTTACGTGAACACAGAGGTAAACGGAGACACGATGGCAAGTCACGGATATACATTGGGAAAACTGCTTGGTTCACAGCCGATCTCTGAGCAGAGGTAGAAAGGGGATCATCTGGCTGGAAGGCAGAGTACAGCGCCCCCTGCCCTCAGGATCTCCATGGGCGGCACCATCCGTAGGGCAGCGAGGTTCTAGGATACAGTCAGAAGCGTCCTGGGAAGTTGGGGGGGGGGGTTCATCTCAGAAGAAGCTTTTTCATACACATTGTTTACTTTTTAATATTGGCTATCCGACCCCGCATGGCATGCTTGCTTGTATAAAACGCGGGAAAGTGAGGGAGGGGTTAAGCACACGGAGGAGGGGGAGGCAGAGCTTCTGCTGCAATGTAAATAATCTGCAGCGGGGCAGTGAAAGCATGCAAGTTAAAAGCAAGCTGGCAATAAGAGGGCATAAATAAATGATGCGGTGCTATCTGCTGTTAGCCGGCCTGGGGAAGGGGCTCAGTCGGGGCCCCCCCTGGGAGTGCGGGCGGTGAGCCGGATTGGCCGCAGAGCTGCGCACTGGGCCAGATGACACTTTGCCTTCCTCAGCCGGGGGTGGGGGGGGGGAGTGCCTATCCTATGGGATCGTGCTGTGCTTTCTCTGTGTATTTGCAGATTACCCCCCCCACCTTGTAGCGCAGTCTGCAAACTGACAGATTTAAAAGCTTTTGCGTGAGCTTAACTAGATCTGTGTTCGGTATAATGTAACAGAATATCCGTCCAACCTTTCATCTTTCAGGCGCTGATCGTGGAACCCAGGGCAGGATGGCGGTCCACACACACACACACACACAGACACACACGCACACCATGGGAGATTCATAAACCCCATTTAACCCTGGCGGTCATGCAAACGCTGCACATGCAGGGTGCAGTCAGCCCTCCGTCAGCACCTCTGATACCGGCAGCATACTCAGATATCGACTCGCAGCGCTGCATCATTTATTTATGCTTGCTTGTATGGATGATAATTTTATCATGGGACCAGAGGACACTCTCCTGCATTAATGGTGCTGTACTCTCCCCCCAAACACCCCCACCCCAGTCCCAAATGGGGAACAAATAGTTCCTGCCCAGTCAGCTTGTGCAGCTCTTTACTGCGTCACTGCAACACAGAGACGTTTGCCTTGGAGGCTGAATCTGGCCGGAGGGGGGTCCCAGGGTGTGATGCTGGAGCGTGTCGATGCTGCTTTTGGCAGAGAGTGCGTGACACCATGTTCTGCACACTGTCCCGGGCCAGGTCCACTGAGCCAGAGCGCTCCCTGCAGTGTCGTGTGACTCGCTGCGCTGTGTGCTGAGCATTATTACCGTACAGCTCTGAAATGCATGAAATACGTCTTGCCGATGATTAATAAACAGTTTCCGTTAGTGGGACTGGGGGAAGATATCGGTAGTTCTGTGCAATTCAGACATCTTGGAGGGGGGCGTATCAGGCTACAGAACAACCATGGTCAGCCAGCAGATTGATCTAGAGCAGCAAGGGATGTGCACGGTATCGATCTTCAGCCTACCCCCCCCCTTCCTGACCACCCTAGACGACCTCGTTGCAGAGTCTTGCAGTGACAAGCCTCTGCTTCATTGTCATCGTCTCTCGGTCCGGAACATGCCGATTTGCATCCCTCTCGTGTGAGGTCAGCCATGTGGCAGGGACAAATGCACAGGGTCTGATGGTACGCGTCTCCCAGCATGTTCTCCCATGTGCTCCTCCTGCCCTCTGCCCATCGCGACTCTCCCCCACCCCTGGTGTGTGCTGCCATCACGTGTTTGTTTTGAAACGTCCGCTCGCTCTCTCGTGTCTTTTGCAAGAGAGGGTGGAGTTCAGCCTCTCCTAATTTCCATTCAGTGACACCCGTGCCGGAATGCATGCCTGCCTGCCTCCACCTTAAGGGCTCACGATAAATAAATCTCAAAAGGGTTTGGTGTTTGGTGCAAGCAGTTGTGCAAGAGGAGGAGACAAACCCCCCCCCCCCCCCCCCGCTTTCTGCCACACTGATCTCTCACTGTGTGTGTGTCTGTGTGTGTTCACTCGGCCCCTGTCCCCTCAGCCCGTGATGCAGACGAGAGGGAGAAGTGGATCCATGCTCTAGAGGGGACCATTCTCCGCCATACCCTCCAGTTGCAGGTAAGTCGGTCTTCTAGTGAGCTAATCGCAATCAGGTTACAGCCCAGCTGCCCGTGGCTCTGCCTGCCTCATCTCCATAAAGCTACCTTCGTCTTCTGTGATCAGCAGGCTGCTTGGTGCCGTGTTTAATACTCACTCTGAGTTATATGAGGAAAGTAAACAATCTCAGCTGGTAGCAGTCAGAATGACAGACTTGGGTAACTAAAAGGAAAGCCGCCATACCAGAAAAAAAATAGCCTTTAGCTTTACTTCTCATACTACACGATGTGTGAGAGAGAGACTGGAATCCAGCGCATGCCACCTGCACCTGGCCGATGACGCTACGGGATGCATTTCCAGGCTTAATTTACTCAGTCATTTGATAATGGAATTAAATTACTCGGTAGGCACTGACATGAGGTGTTTCATGCTGTCGGGCTGACGTCAGGTTTAAGCTGCCCAGTGAACATTCAAAAGAATTGGCCCTCTGTCATATATCCGTGACATCTGAGAAGAAATATATTACAGCCAGGTTTCTTCATCTCTTCACCTTCCTGTTTGTTTTTTTTGCTCCCTGCCGCAGTGTGCGCTGTATCGTTTTGCACCTTCATGCGATGCCCCCCCTCCGCGCGTCGCTCTTTTTCTCAATCTCGCTCTCTCTCTACCTCAGACTCTGCCCTCTCCACACCCTCCGAGCAAATAACTGTCAGAAAGCATGTGCCCACTTGCAGCTACTGTACTAGTCAGTGGGTCACGTGACCCGGGACGAATCAGAGTGGAAAATACTGCCAGTGTGACTCATCTGGCTCGGGGCCTTGTCCAATCAGAGAAGCTTTTAGTGCATGTGCAGTTTGTACTGTTTTTTTTTTCTTGTAAGGAAGTCTCCTTCCTCTTCTCTGGGATTTACTTGCATGGCCTCCGCTCAGCTGATGCAGTCTGCTGCTTGTGGAAGTATCAGAGCTTCGTTAAGTGTTTTGAAAGCTCAGTCTTTGGTGAGTAAAAGCCAAACAGGCTTTTCTGTGTACGGGGGGCGGGGTGGATTTGTTAGTTGTTAGGGGTACAGTTCGGACTGCCCTGTCCAACAAGCATAGTCACACGGTGAGGTTTTATAATAACCATGCTGCTGAAGTCTCTGGAGGGCGGGGTTGCCAAGCCTAAGTGGGAGTGGGTCATGGTGTTTTTTAAAATCCAGGGTTGAAGATGGAGGAGGAAGTTTTGAGGGGGGGAGTGTCAGTGGGCAGTATTAGGACTCGTTGCAGGAAGGAGGCTTTTTCAGGGAGGGGTTAGGGTATCTGATGTGTGTGTTTGTGGAGACCAGCCAACTATGGCCGTGACCCCGAGATTTCCGTCAGCGCATTTCCGTCAGCCCCCCCAGGTATGTGCAGGATTTGCTTTTTGAGTTTTCCGCAGGTTACGCTGTCAATCTATGACGTATCACGCCATCACCCGCTGCCGGTCTTTGCTGGTGCTGCTGCTGTTTGCTGTCCCTCTTACATGTGCTCCACATGTCGACCTCATCTGCTCACTCAAGCCGACACCATTTTCCTCTTACAAATTGTCACATGCTTGGCCTGAAACCCCCCTTCTCTGCTGTGTTCTCGAGGGTGCTGTTAGTCAGACGGTCGGCATCGGCTGCTTCCTGCCCGGCTGTGTAATCTTTAGCGAGTCAGGTATTTCAGCCTCAAAGGATGAGTTCTCGCAAATACGGTGACTCACTCATTTCATGGTTTGATCAACGTTGTTGCACACAGCGTTCAGTAAGTGGCCAGGTAACGACAGTTGAATGTAAATACTGACATCATACTCTGGTTGTTAAAGACTGGGCCCAGATTATGGGGTGGGGGGAGGGTCAGGGAGACAGATTTTCTGCTCGC
The DNA here is from genome assembly GCA_026777045.1 of Hyperopisus bebe. NCBI lineage: Eukaryota > Metazoa > Chordata > Actinopteri > Osteoglossiformes > Mormyridae > Hyperopisus > Hyperopisus bebe. The sequence goes on along the minus strand of JAODJW010000033.1, from coordinate 9,669,854 downwards.
TCGCTCTGACTACATTGCCTGAGACCTCCAGTGTTTATGGTCCTCCAACAAAGACATTGAGATATACTCCTCCGAAGGCCTGGAGCCACAAACGTCACACTTTGGCTTTTTTTTGGGTTAGCATCCATGTTCCCGGCTGCCGTTTGGGATGAAGATGCAGCAGCAGGGATTCTGGGAATTGTCAGCACTCTTTGATTTATCAGTCCGAGCTTTGCTGAAGCTGTGTCATTTTAGTGAATTCGCTACATAATGCCGAGATTGAACTAAGGTGCTGTCAGTGCAATTAAATTCTGTTCTCAACACTGAGTCAAATTCAGCAGTGGAGGAGAGAATTATGCGGAACTGATCTGTGTATGTACATGTGTCCTGTGCAGAGTCAATAATTCAGTAGGCTTGCCATGTAAATATTTGTACACACACTCTCTATCAGGTAGAGAACTGGAATGCTCCTCAACTTACAATGGGTTATGTTCCGATGAACCCATCGGAAATTGAAAATATTGTAGGTTGAATATGAATTCATAAAACCTGCGTGGGCATCTGGTAGATATAGTGGGGCTTGGGAAAAAATTTTAAACAGGAAAAAATGATGTAGTTCAACACTGTATGTGATGTTTACGCTCACAGTCACTACAGAGACTGGAAGTGTGACTGGGTGGATCCTGCCTTCGGCCAGCACAGTATAAAGTATTGTTACATGTATCGCTAGCTGGGGAACAGATCAAAATTCAAAGTTTGGCTATTGACTCTACACTGCTAAGTTGGATATATTATTTCTCTGTAGCAAAAATGCAAAATTCCCCCATCTGCAAAAAAATTATGCCTTTAATATGGCAAACGGTGATGACTAACAGTAGCGTAGTTAATCTCGGACATAAGGCTTCTAGATTGGAGGCATGTGATTGGTCAGGCTCTTCACTGTACTAAAGTCTGTGTGGATCGCAGCATCACTTGTATATGTGAAGGAAAATTGGTGAAGGGGACTTATTTTTAAAACATTAGTAGCTACAGAAGACCTCCTTAATGTAAGAGGTAGCCTAAGTCCTGTTACGGATTTGTGTCAGCCAGTCCCTCCATTGTGTCCTGACTTTCCTAAACCTGTGGAACAGGCTCTCTGGCTTCTGGTCCAACCTATGCAGCTGGATCACAAAGCATTTGTGTTCCTGCAGTGACAACCTACCTTTGATCCCAGTTCACCCTAATATAATATAGTGGGGGGGAGGCAAGGGGGGCCAAGAATCAGACTTTGATCCTTATAATCCAGTTGTGTCTTTAGACCACGTGTCTTGGCAACATAGTATGCTGTCACCGGGCATTTTTTTATTCAATTACATTGAGACCAGAGGTCCATTTAATACAGAAAGCATTCCTACCCTACTGAATGGGAACCTTGTCAAGCATTTTGGTCCATCTAGGTCATGATCCACACACTCAGCAGAGTGATGACCTTTCAGGGAGTGTCTGACCAAAAACACTGCTCCTCCGCTTTCCACTCAATTTCGCCTACGGTGAAATTCTCACAATGTGCTTTTCATGCTGGGTTAGTATATCAGCACTGCATTCATGATGGTAGTGGGTGTTATCTGATTATCTCAGGATAATATCTATGCAGAAGTAGAAAACCTGGCAGATGGTGGTAAAAGTGCTTACATAGTAAAAGCATATGTGGAGGCTGGGGGAGAGACAGAGCAGGTCTCGTTCTGTCCCTCGGCCGAGGTGGTCACATGACAAACAGGCCAATGAGCATCTCTATCGGTGATGAGTCCCGTCCATCCCTAGTTAGGCGAAGACCTGTTTCCCACCATTCAGCGCTACCGTCTAGGGCTCCTCTTAGGCCAGTGACGGGGTGGTATGAAACACACGCTACCAGTCACAAGTTTCTGCACACCACAGATTTTTACCACTTTTTCATTTGTTTCATAAACTGCAGATTCTTTTTACTCTTGTTAAGCTTTGGAAAGTTGAGTGAATAACTATGAATGGAAATACAAGTCAGATGAAGTTTCCTTTATATAATGGTAAGAGTATGTAACAGTGCGTGTCTGGCATCCTATTAAAGGGTTGTGTACTAGATATGTTTTCTTGCTAATAAAAGTACTCAAATGGTAAACATATTATAAGATAATTTGTTACAATAAATATTGTTTGCTATTTTTTTAGTAAATGTTAAGTGAGTAACATGCAAATATAGAAAATCTCAGTGTGTGCAAAAACTTTTGACTGGTAGTGTAGATCCATCACTTTTTGCTTCTTTATTGATGTTTATTCAGGAAAATGGCAGGCAGATGAGATTTAGGAGCCTGGTTTTCTCCTGACACCCTTCCTATGAAACCCTTTCCCCATCAAGAATTACACTAATTTCACACATATATTGCAGAATTCACTACAGTATCCGTAACTTCAGAAAAGATATCATAGCAGTCTAGCAGACTTTGCACTGGTCACAAACTAAACAATGGTCGTCTTTCCTACTACAATGCGACCACGCCTTGGGCCGCTTCTTCTGCTCCATGATGTAGAATTCAAGTCACGGTGTGTGCCTTCATGTGAAAGTCCAGAAGAATCGTTAGAGGAATCAGTTATGTCGGAGGTGCACAATTCCAATGCAACGCAATAATCAAAACCAGTTCTAAATTGGAACCGGGGTTCGCTTCCCACCTTGTTCACCTAGATGAGGACACTGGCCACAAAAATCAAACCAAAAACCACACCTCGTAGGTATCTTCAGGTTCATTGTAGCCCCACTGCCCATCACGGGCTTCCTGTGGTGAACAACATCCTTTGACAATCTGGGACTTTTTCTGTGATTGCTTAAGGTCATGTGTTTGCTCTACAGAAACATTTCACATGAAGTTTGTCTTGCATAAGCCAGTCTTAATGCAAGTCAGGCAGTATCTGTGTTGCAGAATACCAGCTTTGTTGATTAACAAGGCCAGGCTAAGGGCTTTACTTCAGTGATATTTGATGTGTTCAGTTGTTCAACTGACTTTATTGCCTCCTTCCTAGCATGGCTAGTCTAAAAAACTCAGTGAGGATGTAGCAGTGAGAACAATATCATAGACACCTGTGAGAAAAACAGGAGAACAGAGAAAAGGAAGTAAAACTCATGCGATAGATGTAGGACTTCTGTAGCAGTGATGCCTTTTGCTGGTTGTTGATCTGCTGCCATGGTGCATGCAGGAGTCCTTTGATATTTCTCTTAACACTAATAGACTGTGTTGCTCCTGTGAGTAGCCTGTATGCAAACACCGTCCAATCAAAGCTTTGCACTAGCACAAATCTGTAAGAAACAGAGTTGATTGGCTCAGAGGTGGATGAATTAATTTGCATGAACACAGATATATTTCATTGGTGGCTGTTTTGAAAAAGGGCAGTTTCCCTCCTGCTCAGATATCCTCCTCCTCCATGGAGCTGGAGAACCTTTGATGTATTTGTATTTTTTAATGTTTCATTTCCTTATTTTGTGTTTCAGGAGGCAGAGACAGGCTTCGTTCCCAGCGTTCAAGATTTTGATAAGAAACTTGCCGAGGCGGATGCCTACCTGCAGATCCTGATCGACCAGCTAAAGGTACGAGTATTTTGTTGCGGTCAATGTGTAACGTCACCATCCACCTGCTGCCTTCATTGCTTATTAAATGGTATGACCTATTAGAGGCCAGCTAAGACAGACCTTTTGCTTTTGTTCAGTAACCATAAACCTAGACAGCAGGGGGAGTATTGCAGGACATACTGTAAGCAAATCATAGGCTATCATTGTTTGTTCTTTTTCATTTGAATATAGCTACAGGCTTGGTTACATTTGTTCTTTTTTGGACTCTGAGTGCAAAAGTCCCTTGTGATTTTTAATTCTGGTTTGCAGCACTTGTTCTCTTACCCTTCACCTAAGCCTTATTTACTTTTGCTTTCGCAGCTTTTCGATGAAAAAATCAGAGACTGCAAAGAAGATGAGTCACGCAGAGTAAGTTGTAAATGCAGAGGTCATGCTTTTTTGTTGCATACTCGTGCAAATCGCTGTTTCACTCTGTGTTCAGAGCAGGAACTTTACCCAAGTACTATAATATGTTCACGGTCTTGTAGCTTGTTTAAATGAGGAGACATTATACTCTGTCTGGTCACTCGAGGACACCATTTTGCACATGGATGCAGGTACATTTGGTGTCCGAAGTGATTATTTTTGTCCTGCTTTGTTCAAATGGCTTTATTTTTTCTGATTTTAGTACTTGGTTACTCACTTTTATGGATCATAAGATGTCACAGCCTATAGCATTATTATATTTTCTTTAAAAGGTGTCATATAGCTGAAACGTATAATTTCTTGTTGTCCGAACTGGTCAGTGGTTTTTGTCTATCATGAATTGCTGTGTAATAAAAATATTTTGTAATACTTTTCTTTTGGTGACATTTCATTTTTTTATTTATGAAATGTCTAAATAGTCAATTTAATAATTCTACCATATAAAATTTTTAGTGCTGTCAAACGATTAAAATTTTCAATCAGATTAATCACAGGGTTGCTGTGGATTAATTTCGATTAATCACGATTAAATATCATTTATTTTTATATTATTATCTATATTAATCGCATTTCATTTTGCATGAGCAAACGGACTAAAGAAAAAAAGGGAATATATGTGCACTTAACATGTTTATTGAACATCTTGAACACGAGTCGGATGCATTCCATCTGCCACAGAAGTGCAATATCATGGACCCATATCAAAAAGCAAGATTTTTTGCTTAGCCAGACAACTTGTTGTATTTAGGGTACCTCAGTTTAAATGGTCTTTATCTTCGTTAACTTACAATTAGCCTGAACTACCATAAATCCGACAAATAATCCGACTAATCATGAAATCCAATTGTAGCCCAGTTAATTGCCATTGTTACCAATAAGAGTTAATAACACATTACCCGCGGTGCTTTACGTATAAAACTCTGTAGCAACACGTCCACAGATAAGTTGGACGGTATAGTGTGTGCAATCGATTTAATGAGCCACAAATGAGAAGTACTGCTTAAACAGTATATAAAACTACAACTTCCCCTTCGATTGATAAAGGGCGCAGCCATCTTGGATTCTGAACTCGGGATCCTTTGTGCTGCTCCGAGATACGGGAGTGCGCATGTTGTCACTTCCGGCTTCAGAACTCGGAATCCGACTCGGAATAAGCTTTGGACAAATGGTACGCACCAAAACTGCCCGAAATGGGTTGACAGAGACATTTCAGGGATTTTGAGTCATTCTGCGCTGCAGATGGGTTAATTGTGTTAAAAATTTTAATCAGATTATTCATGATGATGGATTAATCAGCGTTAACCCGTTAATTTTGACAGCCCTAAAAAAAAATTTAAAACTTTTTTCTCTTAAAAATATGTGTCCGGGAATCTTGTATCAATTCTGTTACCATACCATATTTTCCCTTAAAATTGGTGGAATTATCTCCCACAACTATGTAAGCTACAGAAAATGTCACTTCCTCTTACTCATAAGATCTTAAGCACATGGAGGTATGCACGCTCTTCTATGTGAAATTATTTTAATCTGAATACTACATGGACCAAGAGTATTTTTTTTAAATGTCACACATGTTACCATGATATCAAAAGGAAAGCACTATTGATTTTTGACCAAAAAAATGTTTATTTAAAATTTGTTTAACCATGTTTTGATTAGTGCCACATGCTTTTAGCATTTATACTAGCTAAAGGAGTTTTTGTCTTAAAAGTTTAAAATTGTCAAGTCTGTTACGGTCAATCTCTGTCACCAATGTAGAGTAACAGTTTTGACAGCAAGTAATTTTTTGAAATGCAAAATGTATCTCCAATTATAGAATCACTCATATACACAGATAAATAGTCTCAAGTTTGAAGGTGATACTGTCAGTTGAGCATCCGGGTCCTTTTATTTACTTATGTGTTTGTTCCCTTTACAGAAAATCGAAAATTTAAAAGGAACTACCTGTGTGAGTATGATCCTCTTTTATAACTTTGCTGCAGTTTCTGTTGGTTAGGGTTATTTTTTTACATGAACATTTATTTACTGCATTTTTTTTTTATTATTTTTCCCCCAGAGTATGGTAGAATCTATCAAGCATTGTATTGTGTTGCTACAAATCGCCAAGGTAACACTTTCTATTTAATCAAATATCTGTGTGCTTGACTTATTTTGGCTTGCGTTTGTCTTTGTACCCAGGGGATACGCTAGTTTGAGTGTGCTCTGTGCGTTAATTCAGCTCCTATTATTTTCCCGCATAACACATTCTGACATTTTATCAGCTTCCCGCACAAAACTCAGAGGTTTAATATACTGCTATTATTGTTCATTGATATAATGTAATTTTTTTTTACGCAAACATTGTCTGGACTCTATAATGCTAGTGCTTGAAATGAGATGTGCGCAGTTAAAATGACCCCCCCTGCCCTTCCAGACAGATATTTAAATTTGTCAAATAATGCTTTCTTCTCAAAATTTTAAGGATCAAAGTAACGAACAGCAACACTCAAACGGATTGATAGTAAGTTTTGACCCGTGAAGAAAAAAAACAGCAAACCTTCTCCCTTCTTATTTCAACTAACTCCATTTTCTAAAGGGACCAATCGGACACTTTGGACATCCACTTGTGATTTGCATTGTAGAAATCTCTTTACTCTTGCATCCCTTTCAAGCCTTTGCATTTTTTCACCCTGAGGGAAATGCCTTCAGTGCCCTTCATCATTTCTGTAACATCTTTCTCTTTTGCCACATGAGTCTGTACCAGGCTGTAGGTTCCTTCCGTGCAACTGAATCATAAACCTGTTTCACATCCTTGTCATATTTCTAAAGGTCAATCTTGTCATGGAAATACACTTTGGCTATTATTCTTGATTAGTTAAGAGTACGATGGAGGTCCAAATCCAAAAATTCCTTCTGCCTCTTGGTGAGGTTCTGTGTAAATGACTGCAGACAAGTGAGACACGACGAAATTAGAGAACAGAAAAGACAACATAGATTGCACGAGAGTGCCAGCCAGCAGTAAACATGCTACACAGCTGCTGCTCTGGAGCAGGTGATCCCTTCCCAGAAACCTTGTGGGCAGGGTGGGGATTAAGCAGACCTCCAGAAACCCCAGCATTCACAAGCTCATTTAAGACTGACTAATCTCAGACTTTTAGACTGCTTTGTCTGTCATTTGTCTCTCTGCTGTTTTTGACGACCGCTTCACATGCGGGTGTGTGTGAATGTGTTCCTTGGCAGACAGCAATACTCGCTCTTAGATTTTGCTCTTCAAACCCTCCTCAGCATGCCTCCTGCCTTTTTAAAGGAGCTTCTGCTCCTGCCAGGCATGTCACCCTCCGGTAGTACTGTGCCGCTTTTGGAAGCTCTTAATTATGTATAATTTCAGATTGTTAATATGTGAACAGTGCAGCTTGGAAAGTGCCTTGGATAGATTAGCAGTGCATGTCTCTTTCAGAGAATGAGTGTCAACTTCAGGAGCTGGATTTTGAATGATCCATACAGGCTGCTTGTCACAGTACAGATGATGGAAGGGGGTCATTTCTGCTTAGTTCTTCTAGTGAATTCTGAGCCAGTGTTGCTGTTTTAGCCCTCCATGTGTTTGCAGTACTGACACCGTATTCAGGGAGACCAGTGCCAGGCCTAGTTTCCCCACAGCTTGTGTTGCTTGTCCAGAAGATGATGTCTCTTGTCTTCATTGGTTCGTTTTGTCTCCACCCTCTACCTTCTACCCCAACCATTGGCTTGCAGAGCACCATCAACCCAGTAGATGGGATATATCAGCCCAGCCCTCTGGAGACCACTGTAGTCAGCAGCATGCCAACACAGACTACCCTTCCTGCAGGTAGGTTTAGCTACCTTTGTTCTCACTGTAGATGTAGGTTCCCACTCCTTTTTGCGGTTGGTTCTATATGTGCACTGTACTAAGTCTCTTCAGTCAACTAATCAAGTCCTGTGACAGCCATGGAGTTGGTTCTGTTTTTTTTTTGTCATTGCTCTATGGTGCTGGTTTATGTACACAGATTCCCAGGCCTATTATGGACCTTGTTTGGGACATGGTCTGACGTCCTTGTGTTCTGTTGGCCTGTCCTGGTGACTGGGCTGTTGCGTTTGCTTTCCTTGTTCATGCAGACAGTGCACAGACGGGCAAGGCAGAGCAGCGGCCCTCCTCCCTGGCAGTGGGACCTGTGATCACAGTGATGGGCAGCCTGCAGACGCCAACGCCAAACAGCACAGGTACACACACCTTCATCTTAACCCTCACCTTCACCATCATGACCAATAAGGGATGTTTGGGACTTGTAATCAGAAAACCCTTCTGGTATTTAAATGGAATTATCAATGAATGGTGGTTTGCTGTTAACTGTTTGCTTAAAACCCATATTCATGTACTTCATACTATGCCATTATCCTTCTGAGTCAAAACCTTTCCCAGTTCCATCATTGCAGTTAGTACACACATGCACAGGTGCACTTTGATGTACACTGTTATTTTGGACAACCTTTCTACTTGCAGTTTGCTTGTTTATATATATTTTTTATTTATCTCTTGTATATCTCTTTGTGTTGACACTCGCATCAAGAGGGAATTCCTTGTAGACATGGTTCTTGGCAAACAATAAAGATTGTGATTCTGAGAACCACCCAGACCCCCCCAGTAAGCAATCATGGCCCCCATCCTTGCCCTCCGCAGGCAGTGGTCCCTCAGCCCCCAGCAGCAGCAGCATCACCACCCCGAGTCACATCAACCTCTCCTCCAACACGGTGCCTGACTTCTCCTACTCCAGCAGTGAGGATGAGTTCTATGATGCCGACGAATGGAGCAGCACCTCTCCCAAGCACTGTATAGAGTGAGTCCCTCTGCCCTGGGGCCATACTGGGGGCAAACGACAGCCAGCAGCCCGATTCAAGGCCACTCGTTTGTGATCGAAAGGTCAAAGGCGATGTGCATTTGCTCATTACTCTTAAATTGTGGGTTAGGAATGGATTTACCCACATTGGACTCTTCATTGTTGTTTGTTTGAAAGACACTTTGACTCTAGCTCAGACAATTAATAATGGATGGAGGAATGGGGGTAATGAGTAGGTGGCAGTGCTTTTACAGTGCCCTTGACTCACCAGTGCTGACAGATCCCGGCAGTTTCAGTGCGGCCTGCGGTAACACCTCCTGGTCTCTCTCATGCCTTAGTTCCTCCCTGCCACTCGGTCCTACGCCCCATGGCGGCACAGGGATGGCCTTGAAGCGACCGCACACCAACGACTCTCTCAACTCCTCCATGTCCAACGGCACCACAGATGCAGGTACTATCCTCAGGGTGGCGCTCTGGCATGTACTGGTCCCTCCCATCTCCTTTCAGCTTTTGGAGTTTGAGATTCTGCTGATTACAGGATCAGAACCGCATCCCAAAATGCTTCCTCTTAACACTGACTTAGGGAACAAACTTTTTCAATTCTTACTCCTAGTTTTGGTTTCACATAACTAAAAGTACCAACATTTTGGCTTTAACTGTGATCATGTGACAACAGAGCTACTTAACATAAACTGGTTTGGCCTTTTTCCATTTTTTTTTTCTAATTATCCATTTCAAGCTGCTGTGTTACATTTCCTGTTTGTTACTCTGATGAGGGGAAACGCTAAGATGTGATCATTTTTATATGGTATCTTTAATGCCGTCATAAGAGGACAGTGGCATCTTTATATGTTTCTGAGGTGACAGTGCATCATTTCCTGACTGGTTACACTGGTACGAAAGCTGCTTCCCTTTTAAGACGGCTTTGTGTGAAAGGCCAGCCTGGTGTAACAGCATAGTGAGCAGGGCCATCCTTTATACGTTTGCCACTGCCGGATGGGGCTGCGCACTGATGCCCAGGCCATGTTGTCTGCAGACCAGTTTGACAGCCACGACGATCGCGATGACGACCCAGAAGGGGAGTCCGTGGAGGAGCACAAGAGTGTGATCATGCACTTGCTGTCCCAGGTGCGGCTGGGGATGGACCTAACCAAGGTAACCGCCTCTGCGAAAGACAGCCGTTTGTGGACTGGAGCACTTGTCATCCTGGGTGCAGGCCTCACTCCCCCAGTGGGTCTTGAATTTACCGTCATCTCTGCCCCAGGTGGTCCTGCCAACGTTTATTCTGGAGAGAAGGTCGCTGTTGGAGATGTATGCAGATTTCTTTGCACACCCGGATTTGTTTGTCAGGTATGTTGGTCAGTTAATACAGGGGTTCCCAAACTGTGGGTCACGGCCCAAAATGAGTTATGGTGGGTCGCCAATTTACCATGAAAAACCTAATTTATAATATGGCATACGAGGTGCGGTGTATCTTTCCTCACACCTGTCAAACAACGAGCCTCTGCAGAGGACACTGCAAACACAACATGTCAATGATCGGCTACTGTGCCGTTATCATTTTGAAACTTCATCATATTGGATACTTTCTGTCCAGTCAGAGCAGCCTGTTTCTATTCATCATTTTAATTTAGTGAGTGTATACATTTAGTTAGTGGTTCAATTTGTATAGATAGTATTTGAAGTAGTCGTCGAAACGTCCAAAGAAAAATATAATGAAGAATTTATTTCAGTTGGTTTCATTTAAGCCTTATGAAATGAAGAGGAACATCCTTAATGTGTTTTGTGTGGAGAGGTACTAAGTAAGTTTTAAAATTAACAAATTATATCGGCACCTTCAAAGAAAGCACCCTCAGCGTAAGGACAAGGCAAAAAGTGTTTTGACAGTGGAAGATTAACTTCAGGGTTAAGTCAGTGTCAGGGGTGCGTTAATTGTATGCGGCTATGTCTTAAAGACTTTTCACACTGAACATCACGTGAAAAAAATGACATGCGTTTGCGAAATTCGGATGTGAACATGACATCAAAACCTTTCCAGACCAATTAAAGTGCTAATTTTCGCAGCTGATTGACGTAAGTTTGCAAACCAGAAGAAACTATGAACAACAAGCACTCACACCAGTGATGATTCGTTTTTCTTGTTTCTTTTGAGCAAACAAGTGAAAAGAAAAAGGCAAATATACTGAATACGTCTAATTCTATAAAAGATAATACTTACAATGACCATTGTTTGGTCAAAAAGAGCCTTGGATGTATCTAATATCAGTTAACTAACTACAGGGGATATTCCAGAAAGCAGGTTAGCGGTATTTCAGGATAAGCTAAATTAATATTCCAAACATGGCAGCAACATTTTATTAACTAGAGGAATAGAGAAATCGGTGCTTAATGATTTTTATATTCAATTGGATATTAATTGTATACAGATAAGGCTACAAATCAAGCAAAATAAAAATATTGGTATGTAGCCTGCACAATCTAATATAATCAGTTGTGTCGCCTATCATTACAGGCTTGTGTTGTAAACCAAATGAATAGTTTTTTTCCTATTAAAAAAAAAAACTAATCACTTGTGTAAAAACTGACATCCTATTACTGTTTTTTTTTTTTTAACACATCTGAAAACGGCAGAAATTGAACTGTCTCTGAACCAAAAAAAAAAGATGGGTCATGGCAATGCAAATGTCGGACTTGATATGAAAGCCTTCATTCCTTTGTTTCTGAATAATGTCATAATTGTTCAGTGCTGTCAACGTGTTGTCTTGAATCAAAAATGAATCTATTTTCATTGTTGGGGCAGCGATGCGGTGGGTAGCACTGTCACCTCACACCTCTGGGAGCGGGGTTTGAGTCTCCGCCATGGGTCTGTGTGTGTGTGGAGTTTGCATGTTCCCCCCTTGTCATCGTGGGGTTTTCTCCAGGTACACCGGTTTCCCCCCCCCAGTCCAAAAACATGCTTAGGCTTATTGGAGTTACCCAATTGCCCATAGGTGTGCGTGTGTGAGCGACTGGTGTGTGAGCGTGCCCCACAATGGGATGGCACCCCATACTGGGTTGTTCCCCGCCTTGTGCCCATAGCTTGCAGGATTAGCCCGGACCCCTTCAACTTTGAACAGGACAAGTGGTTTCAGAAGATGGATGGAAGGTTTTTCCTTGTGTTCTCAGATGTTCCATTGTATTTGTTTTGTTTTTCATGGGTTTTTTTTTTTTGAAAGTTTGGTTGATTTATACAGGGGTGCATTAATTGTCATCAAAAGCAATACAAATTATAAAATTAAAACCAATTTTTAAAAAGAAAATATTTCATTGAAGAATAATGTTTGTATACTTTTGGTTCTTTGTGTTCTTCTAACATCTTTTAATGTCCTTAACATTTAATGGTATTTCATTATATATTTTGGATTTGGGTCCCAGGCAGATGACCGATCTCCCTTTTGGGTTTGGGAACCACTGAGTGTCGTCTTCCAGCATGTACATATTTTACATGTCCCATGCCCCTTGACGCTGCTTCCTGTGTGATTTCTTGCAGTATTGCAGACCAGGCTGACCCCAGAGATCGCATGGTGTACGTGGTCAAGTGGTACCTGTCTGCCTTTCATGCGGGAAGGAAAGGCTCAGTGGCCAAAAAGCCCTACAACCCCATCCTGGGAGAGATCTTCTTCTGTCACTGGGATCTTCCTTCTGAGGGAGAGGAAACGGCACCTGTGGTGAGAGCCCATTTAGTCCAGAGGGCCAGAGCTAAGGCCTTTGGCTCCAAGAAAATCCACTTAACATTGTGACCCTACAGCCTCTCATATCCACTCACAGTAGGGATGTGTCAGAGTTCTCTCTCTTCCTTCTGACTCTCGCTGTCTTCTCTGGCTAGGAGCCAGTATCTGAGGGCCCGGTACCCTGGTGTGGGAAGAGCAGTGTGTCTTTCGTGGCGGAACAGGTCTCTCACCACCCCCCTAGTGAGTCCCTGCTGATGGCGACCGGGAGGCGGAGCTTGGTGACGCTGATCTGCTGTGATGCTGATCCCTTGTGACACTGCACTTTTTCCCCCACAGTATCTGCATTCTATGCTGAATGTTTCACCAAAAAAATCCAGTTCAACGCCCACATCTGGACCAAGTCAAAGTTCCTGGGGATGTCAATAGGAGTCCATAACATCGGCCAGGGTAAGTGCTTGGTACATCTACTATTGCAAATGTGACTTTCTAATTAGATGCCGGTACTTTTGAGTTATTCTCCGTAACAGTACTTGTAACTGGTAGAAGCTTCACATTCAGGGGGAGGCTAATTTCTCCCCCCCCCCCCCCCCCCCCCCCAAGGCTGTGTATCCTGTCTGGAACACGATGAACACTACATCCTCACCTTCCCAAATGGCTACGGCAGGTAGGCCGAGGGTCTTCTACGGTAGGCTGCAGGTGCGATTTGGGAAGGTGACTCATGACATGCTATGGGGGTGGGGGGTGCTCATTCTAGGTCGATCCTGACGGTCCCCTGGGTGGAGCTGGGTGGAGAATGCAGCATCTCCTGCTCGAAATCGGGCTATAGTGCCAACATCGTGTTCCACACCAAGCCCTTCTACGGCGGCAAGAAGCACAGGATAACGGCAGAGATTTTGTAAGCGTGTGCCTGGGAAATGGAGCCCCCTGTCCTGTCTGGCTTTTAGCCCAGTCCTCCAAATAATGATTCATTTACCCGTCTCCTTGCTGGCAGCTCCCCGAATGACAAGAAGCCATTCTGCTCGATTGAGGGCGAGTGGAATGGAGTGATGTATGCAAAATGGGCCTCAGGGGTGAGTTCAAGCCAGTCCAGACTGGTCAGCTTTCCCACCACAGGAAATGCACCTATCAGATTCACATATAACACAGAATCCTGTTAAGAAAACATAGAAGTTACCTGTGAAAGAGACTGATGACTAGATCTTTCACTAGAAAAAACCTTTGGTACATGAAAGTGACTCGTGTACCAAAAATCAGTTATTTTAAAAACAGGAACTCGCAAGTGACCAACTGCTATGACAGATTCTCACACTGTACCAAAATAATTATAACTAAAGATAATGGTGATTCTACTAATTCCTTCGGTGTTATGAGACTAAAATTGCGTAGGAGGGCATAAGCATCCCAGGCAGAGGCTGTCAGGTGACCTGGTTACCACAAAGATAATTTGTTGGTATGTGGTGGTTTGATTCAGGAGGTAACAAAATTTGGGCAGCAAATTCCTTAGCTGGGTTTTTGCTTTTTAAAAGTGTTTTCATCAGTGGAAAATCTTTTTTTTTTTTTTTTTGTGTACTCTGTGTCATGTTGCTCTTTATGTCCACAGGGAGTATAAGGATTCTTAGACACACAGTATGATATTTTTATGTTTTGTTAATACTTTGAATTAATTTTTCTTCATACAGGAAAATACCCTGTTTATTGACACTAAAAAATTGGGCATCATCAAGAAGAAGGTGAGGAAGTTGGAAGATCAGCTGGAGTATGAGTCCCGCAAGTGAGTGAATCGCGCCCAAGCAGACAAAAATGTGCCATTGCCTGACTGTGCCATGAAGGAGCCCCCATTAATCATGCTGTCTTCCAGCCTGTGGAGGGATGTCACCGTGAACCTGAAGCTGAAAGACATTGACGCGGCAACGGAGGCCAAGCACCGACTGGAAGAGAAGCAGAGGGCGGAGGCCAGGGAGAGGAAGGAGATGGAGCTGCAGTGGGAGACGCGGGTGAGCTGGCACACGTGCAGCCAAACGTGCGACTGAACGGTTGCAGTTGTTTAGAACTACTAGCTGTGGCAGCACTGTTTTTTGAAGATGTCACATGAATTTAAGAACATAAGAAATTTACAAACGAGAGGAGGCCATTCGGCCCCTCAAGCTCGTTTGGGGAGAACTCCGATAATAGCTCAGAGTTGTTAAAATCTTTATCTAGCTCTGATTTAAAGGATCCCAAGGTTTTAGTTTGCACTACACTAACAGGAAGACTATTCCATACTCTAACTACACACTGTGTAAAGAAGTGCTTTCTCAAATCCAGTTTAAAATGTTCTCCTGTTACTTTCCACCTATGGCCACAAGTTCTAGTATTTCAACTAATATTGAAGTATTCATTTCGCTGAACAGCATCAAGACCTGTTAGAATCTTATATATCTTGATCATATCCCCCCTTAGTCTCCTTTGCTTGAGGCTGAACAGATTTAGTTCTCCTAACCTCTCCTCATAAGACATTCCTCTAAGACCAGGTATCATTCTTGTAGCCCTACATTGAATCCTTTCCAAGGCAGCAATGTCCTTTACATGGTATTGTGACCAAACCTACACACAATATTCTAGGTGGGGTCTTACCAAGGAATTGTATAATCTTAGCATCACCTTCCTTGACTTAAACTCCACACAGCTAGAGATGTACCCCAATATGCTATTGGCCTTTTTTATTGCTTCCCCACACTGGCGAGAGTGGGACATAGAAGCATCAACAAACATACCGAAGTCTTTCTCATAATCAGCTACCTTCATTTCAGTGGAATCCATAAAATATCTGTACTTTTATATTTCTGCTCCCTGCATGGATTACCTTACATTTATCTACATTAAATTTAATCTGCCAGATATCAGCCCATTCGCTAATTAAATCAAGATCCCGTTGTAGCCTCTGTGCTGCTAGTTCAGTGTCTGCTACACCACCCACCTTGGTGTCGTCTGCAAATTTACTGTATATATTGATGTCAATATCATTAGTGTAAATTAGGAATAATAGTGGTCCTAAAATTGAACCCTGTGGTACCCCACTATGAACGCAGACCCATTGTGACATTGTGCCTCTAATAACTACCCGCTGCTTCCTGTCTGTTAACCAGTTTTCAATCCAAGCTGCTACAGTTCCTAAAATCCCTGCAGCTTTGAGCTTAAGCAGGAGCCATTTGTGGGGGACAACATCATAGGCCTTCTGGAAATCTAAGTAGATCATATCGTAGGCCTTTTTGTGATCAATTTCTCTTCTAGTTTCCTCAAAGAACTCCAGTAGATTAGTTAAACAAGATCTACCTCTCCTAAATCCATGTTGGCTATCCCTCAGAATGTTATTTGAATCCAGGTAATCTATCATTTTCACTTGGATTATAGCTTCCATTTCTTTTCCAGTTACGCAAGTTAAACTGATTGGCCTATAGTTTGCTTGATTACTTCTATCCTCTTTTTTGAATAAGGGTGTTATATTAGCATGCTTCCAATCAGAAGGTACCACATCAGTAGATAAGGATTTCTGAAACAGTAAAGTTAAAGGTTGGTTAATAATATCCCTCATCTATTTTAAAACTATAGGTAAGATACCATCAGGGCCATCACTCTACATGTTATTCGTTTTTGAGTGATTGATAATAAAAAATCTGAACACACTTCAAAGAAACTCTACCCCAATAGCATTTGGTCCCTAAGTTTGTATGATGCAGGTTGTTTTCTGGACCACACACCATTCAGGTAAAGTGAATGAGCTCTCCTGTGTAATGCATTTTAACTTTGAGATCACTGCAGCTGCTAATTGCAGGATATCTGTTAAATCCACCATCAACTGAGGCCTTTAGAATATGTTTATTTTCTTGTTGTTATTGTACTAATAAAAGGTGGTCAGGATTGTCACAGTTCAAGTACTGATGAAAACTGGGAATTATGACTATTTATGAATTATGAGGATTTATGACATCTGACATTCATGGAGTGCATTGTATGCTAATGGAATGGATTGTCTTATCCTCACTCATTGTCAATGGAATTATTCCTAGGTGTATAAAGTTGTAAGTATTGAGAGTCTTGTTGTTCGAGGAGGGCAATTTAGTCAGCTGTGCATGTACACATTTCTTGCAGCTGTTCCACGAGGATGGAGAGTGCTGGGTTTATGACGAACCTCTGCTGAAAAGATTAGCCACGAAAGGAACAAAGTGAGACGTGGTGAGGCAACAGATGCAAAAAGAAAGAACTATATCAATCATTTCTCATCCAAGCCTCCCAAGGACTGATGACCAAAGTCATTCTCAGCACTGCATTTCCAGCATTTATTAAGAAAAAAATGTGGTCCTTTTCAACAACCTCACGTCCACCAATCGCAAACTCTCGATGCTCCTGTCGAGACCAAATCAAGTGCGATGTGGAAGTCCGCAACACAACCAAGCACTCAGCAGTCGCGCTGGAAGTTCCCTCAAGGGTCTCCATCTGCTCAAAGTGGGGCAGTGGGGATAATTGGATCAAAAACAAACCTTGAAAACAACAGCATTCTGTAACTCAGGGAAACTGGTGACAAAGATGACGGCTGCATCTCCAGAAGTTCAAAGGCCTTATAGATGACATCATAGGGGAAGTTGGGTTGGCTTGCCTAATATTAATGTGTTTTTCCCCCCCTTACTGGCATTGAGGACTTGATAACTGTTTTAGGACACGAGTTTACTGATGACAAATCAGAAATTAAGGCCTTTCCTTCTCCTCACACTGGAAAGTACAACATATAATCAGTTTCCATCTGCATTTATTACCGTTATCTTTTCATGCGCGCGCACACACACATATATGTGTGCATATATAATATATATATATATATATGTGTGTGTGTGTGTGTGT
>JAODJW010000033.1:9633699-9649531 GCA_026777045.1 Hyperopisus bebe | reverse complement strand
TTTTATGTGTTTTGTAATAATCGTTTGTTGAGCTACTCCTTTTTTAAATTTGGGATTTATATTTCGAAATGTCGCGGTCTGTCAAAACCCAAGCGAACGCGTTAATTCACACCAGGAGCTGCATTATTTTGCTTTTTCACAATTTACTGGATATGATAATTGAATAACCAACGTGTGCATGTGATTTCACAAATACACACGAATTCGTGAATGTGCAATTTACTTTGTTCTGTAATGTTTTAATAGAGTAAATTCAAAGATGATCTGTGAATGTCTGGCGAATATCGAACCCACTGCTAACTTCACTCCGGTCTAAAACCCACCCCTACTAATTCATAGAACACTGCATTGGCTGCCGTTTTCTTTTGCATCCACAGTAAGGTAAAATGAGTAAACGAACGGGACTGTAAACTTATTGACATCATATACGTAACCAAGGTACAATTCGATAAAACACGTAATGGAAACATGTACGTGTAATTTTCGCGGATCTGTGAATGCGCGAATCACGAAATGCAATTGTATGAGGGCTGACGTTTCGGACGATCCGATGTTTCGGACAATGTCTAAAGAGATTTCCCATAAGTCACTGCGGTGTGGGTGGTATAAAAAAGATAGCCGCCCCTTTCTCTTCCTATTCACTCGTGGCTGTCGTGAGGTGAGTACCTTGGAGATGCATGCATAATAGCATAATAGAAGATTATTCAATGCGTGTTATTGGTTTCTATAATTTGAAACTGATTTGTAATAAGTACATCGCTATTTTCACGGTACGATCCCAGGGGTTTATGCTGCGGTATTCGCATGGATAGCCGGGGCTAGCGGACACGTGCTTCCCAGTCGGCCTAGGACCACGGAGCGGGTTTTCTCGTCTGTTGAAGCTCCGTCTGATCGGAACCGTGCGGGTTTCTTTCGCACTGTGTAGTTCGGTCGCACTTTTAGCTTCTTCAGCGATTGGATTTGTTTCCTACGCGACCTTTGCGGGATTTATGTCGAATTCCTTAGATCTATGAAGTACTGTATTTTTAGTCCGCATGATCGCACTAAATTACTACGACTGTACGGAGCTTTTGCTTTTTTTGGTAGCTAGAAATACATTTTTTTATTTTTACTATTTACTTTTCACTCGTTCTATCACTTGTACAAATTGCACCAGAAAACGGCATCACTTCGATTGGGGCAGTATGTGGCTCAGCGGGTTAGGCCTGGACTAAGGCATTTAAGCCTCCGGAAAGTTATCGAGCGGTGCTACGTTGACGCTTGACCCTGCGCTCAGATCATAGTCATCGCTCTCCCAGACGGGATGTGTAGGAAAAACGCATGCTTGTACTCTTACTTGTACAAGTGGCAAAGTTATAATGTCTTATTTTTTTAATTTCTCTTGGCACTTTACCTCGTTAGTGCTTTAAATTAGGTTTACTCTGGATGTGCCTGTCGCCGTAGTCGCCATTAAATCCTTTAGTGATGGGATGCTTGCTTTATTAGTCTTAATACAAGGGCTCTGCATTTCAGATTTAATGTGATTTTGTTTTGCAGGTGTTCGGTCAAAATGTGTTTGTTAAAGTGGAACTGTGTTTCGCTGGGAGCTTTAAACTCGGGATGGGACATCCCTTTTGGCTAGAGGTGAGTTGGGTGGGATGGTGTGTGTTAAGTAAACTTGTATGTTATGGAGTGACTGGTTATAGCCGCATGTGATGTTTCTATTTTATAGAACATATAGTTCTGTTTTGGATGTAAAGATCTGCGGTTGGCTCACTTACTGTATGCTACCTATGGGAAACCCTGCTGTGCTGCAGTGATGACGACTATTTGCTACTCTTGACCCAAAGGGTGATGAGACTGCAACCACCATTTTGTAATCTGAGGCACAGGCTTTGTAATCTTGACACCCTAGATCTTCTTTGTGAAATTCTGATCGAATTTTGCATCTCTTAGGTGGACTGCTGTTTACTCCACTGGGTATCAGGTAGGTCTCACATTAAAGCGTTTGCTCAGACTACTGGGTGCTTTCAAGAAATTGCTGTCTGTATCTACTGATGTGCTGCATGTTTAGCAGATGCTGTTGGGGGTGGATGAAAGCGTTGCCTTTTGCACGTGGCCTGGCCTCCTTCCCGGAAGGGTAAGCCATAACCATGAATGGGGTTGTCTGGTCTTTGGTTGCATACAATGATGATTCCATAGTTCAGCAGATGACCTGTGATGAACAAACACTGTCTTTCGCTCCTAGCTGATGTATTGCCATTGTGCTAGTTTTACCAGTCATAGTGCCATATTTCTGTACTCATGTGTTCATTTATTTTACCCCCCAGCATTCTTAAGCCACCAGATACGTTGTCCAGGTAAGCATTCTTATTGCTTGCATAATACTCTTGATATTCTTGCTATGAGGTTCAAAACTAACCTCCCGGAAAGCAGAGGGCTCAACTTTAGGCTGGATTAGCCAATTTTGGGCTCCATTGATAAACATTTTTATCCACTTTAATATACTAGTTGCATAACATCTGAAGTGATGACTTTTTTCTTGAATCAGGTCTCTGATCTTGTTGAGGATATCAAAAGTCTGATCAAAGATGATTTTGCCTAAAATGAGATTTACTCTTGCGCACAGGAGTGCAATATCTTAAGGTGTGTCTTGTTGCAGGAGCCTTCGGAACATCTCTGGGTGCTTAGATGGTAAGATTTTGAGCTTTCTGTTTCACTAAGACCTTCAAAAGGGGCTGGATTTGCATTAAATGGCAGCAAGAATGAGCCCTTTCTGACCTATGTGATGACCACTTCTGCTGACTTTACCCATGGAGTCTTTTATATTAGCTCTAGCTGAGCTGGTCAGGATTGATGTTGTGCTTAATGAGGTGCTGCTCTGTGGGTAGTGAATCTGACTTATCCCGGCAGGCTTGGCTTCTGATCTCTACCATGACGTGCTGCCCTGGAAATGCAGGTGAGAACACGATGCTGGTGAGGGTTGTGGCCCCTCCTGATAGGTTCCTGATGATGCCTATTCTCAAATGTCTGACCTGAAACACAATGTCGACATGCATCCGACTGAGGAGCGCTTTAAGGGCTTTGATTCTGTCCTTGGCTTGCTGTGGTCTCTGATCAGTGCCTCTTCCTAGGTGGGGAACCTCGATGCTGTACCTTCCACGAGGTATGGTGATCATGGCTGCGGTTGTCCCAGCTTTTCGCTGATAACCTGTGATGAATCTATTCTGCCAGATGAGAACCCTGATTATACTCCTTTACCGTTCCATTACTATTCTGAGGTTACATGTGCTTTATCAGACTGCCATCTGTCTGGTCTTCCTCTTCTGAATCTTGGCTTCTTCTTCCCAGATTGGGCTGTCACTGGGAGAAATGGTCTTCATGAAGATGGCTGAATAAAGGCATATGAATAGAAGTGGATTCTGCCTGTCCTTGTACACTAATTTGTGGCCCCTACCTACCCAACCAACACAAGCACAAATGCAATACTTGATTAATGATGTTAAAATTGTGGCCACTTTTTTTTTGTTTTAATGTTCTGTCTGGAACAAATAAAATGGTTAATACTGTCATCTCTTTTGTGTTTTCTATATCAAACTTGTATTCCCAATAATGCTTACATTTAACAATGATAGGCAAGACATCAGTGGTGGGGTACGGACAGTGCCCATGATGGGAGTGTAAATTAAGCACAAGGACATCACATCCTTGTACTAGTAGCATTTTTGGACCACTGTGGTGAATGACCCACTTTTAAACTTTTTACAAGAGTGCAGCTTTTTAGAGCCTGTGGACTGCATGACTGGTATGTGCCAGAAACTGCTATGAGAAGTCGGGGGTGTTGAGGTACAGACTAACTTTTGGAGGGTTTTGCGATCATCTGGGGTGAAACTCTTGCATCCCTTCATTTTCTAATCAGTAGTTCAAGTTTATCTAGTTAAGCAACCTTGTTATGTGGCCTCGGTCCAGCGGTCAGTTGGGACGTTGCTGAAATGTCACTGGGTTTGGGTGCGCTTAGGAGGGGTAACTTCCCGTATTGTACGTGAAATGTATCGCTTTTCTGCCAGCAGTGCTGGAATACATGCATGATGTTACAGTGAAAGCTGGTGTTACCCGTCGCCGGGGCGGTAGGATGTGACGTTCATGCAGCGAAAGCCTTTCCCGTGCCAGTCCTTTCATAAGGGGACCGGAGCGTCTGCTGGGCCGATCGTTTGAATGGAACCGATTTATATGCTTTTCCTTTCTTCTGTATTTTTTCTATCCCAATGATGATTTTTCGATTCTTGCCCCTATTCTGGGCATTTTCTGT
The DNA here is from genome assembly GCA_026777045.1 of Hyperopisus bebe. Taxonomy (NCBI): domain Eukaryota; kingdom Metazoa; phylum Chordata; class Actinopteri; order Osteoglossiformes; family Mormyridae; genus Hyperopisus; species Hyperopisus bebe. The sequence continues at coordinate 9,645,243 of JAODJW010000033.1, read as the reverse complement.
AAAAGCGGATTTTTTCCAGTTTGAAACAATTTCAAACGTATCAACGTATTATTTTAATTATATTTACTGTAATATCTGGGAAGGCGATTGTCAGCCGCACCAGGAGGATGCTACACAGAAAGGTAGGCAAATAAAATATCCTTAATTCGTCTTTCTTCGTAGGAGGTGGTTTCGCTTTTTGTCGGTGTGTGATTTTTAAAACTATCTACGATTCACATAGAGCTTTGAAGTGTTTCTTTGAGCGCAATACGATAATTTAAAACAACTTACGGCGAATGATTGGTGCAAAACCTTGTCCAGAAACCCGTAATTTTACCATTTCCTCCCATGATTTTATATATGAAGGACATTGACAGATATTTGGCATGAGATGTTTAACACGATATATTCTATGCACCCAGTGAAAGACGATGTGTGTACTGTATGTTCGTATCTGTTAGAGGCTGTCGCTGTAAGTTGTTCTATTTTAAAATGTTTATTATTTTTTAATTTCGCCGGTTATTTTTTACGTATGGTAGTTTATTTTCTAGTATTATGGGTTTGCATTTATCATCCTCGATTGCCTTTTGCAACGATGTTAGGATTTTTTGTCTTTCAACGTTTGTGCCACCGAAAGTGTCATATGTGGCCGTGTTGCTGCTGAGACACCTCTGCCCGGTGGATTATGGCACCTTTAAAGATTATTGTCCCCTCCAGTTCCCTCCAGGGACTTGCTGTCGACGCTCCCGCAGGACTGCATGCGGTCTCTCGTTGAATGGTACTGCGCTCTAGGACAGTGCTGTGACACAGGCGATTGTCGTATTATAAATAATATCACAGGTACGGCCTTGGCATGTTATATCTACCTACATTAACACCTCAACGGCCCTTTTAGCGTATGTTTGCACACTATAATTTGTGTTCTACAGAGTAGAAACTCATCATTTGGTTATATGAATATGCAAGAACGTAGATTTGGATATGGCCGCCAGGGACAGGTCTTACCGATTTCGTAGGAATACCGTAAGTGTTTAGGGGGTCGGGGAGGTTCGGGGCTGGTTTGGTCCTTACAAATGTTGAATCTTAATCTATGCCCTTCTGAATATGATAGGAATAATATAAGGAACACTGAACAGTAGGATTACACTAGCTAATATTTTGAGGTGTATATCAGTCTCATTGTCAGTGTAATAGATGGATAAAATTTGTTATTCTTTGTGTCTGCGTACAGGACTGGCCAGGGACCTGGAGCTAAGGCTGCACGGGCAGCACCTTGCCCAGTCTGTAGTTCTGAAGGCAATAGAGGGCTTTCTGAAAAGCCCTGATCCAAACAAGCCTTTGACCCTGTCCTTCCATGGCTGGTCAGGGACTGGAAAAAACTTTGTTGCCCGACTAATTGCGGAGAACTTGTACCGTGATGGACTGAAGAGTGAATGTGTGACACTGTTCATCGCTCCGTTCCACTTCCCACATGCCAGGCTGGTGGATGTCTACAAGGTGGGGACACCTTCATGTCTTCAGGACCTTCTGATTTCCATTTTGGTTTTCCCACTCACAGGGACAGCTTGTTACACTGTCTGAAAGAATGTCCTAAATATTACATAATAACCTAAATTATAATTGGCAGATGGACAGAGTCAAATGTTCAGATCAAGTAAGACATCTGATACTGTCACATGTTATGTAATCTTGTCATTGCAAAATGGCACAAACCTTTTTTTACTGGGTTGCACAACATGAAAAGTTGAATAAGCAAAATGTAAATAATCTCTGTAGTAAAACAAACAAGACAAAACTATAGAGATAACATTTAATTTATAATCCAAATCTTATGTTGTTTTTGTAGGTCTGCATGAAAGTATTGTGAATAAAATGAATGTGAATCCATCTGGAATGGAAGGTTGCTGGTTCATATTCTGTGGGTAGCTGACTAACCATATCACTGTGGGTCCCTGAAGCAGGGCCCTTCAGCAAGACCCTTTGCCCCAAAAACTGTTGTTGTGGTGCTGGATGAATTGCTGACTCTGTGCTATACCCCCAAGCTTCATTCTCACTTGTATATATGTGGTTCCCATAGGAGAAACACATGAAAACCGAAGAATGTACCTGTACCCATGCCTGTGCAATTGTGAATAAAAAGTATAATTATAATAACCAATTGGAAAACATGTGAATCAATGTGGTTTGTACACAGAGCCAGCTGAAGGAGGCAATCCGGGACTCTGTAGTTCGGTGCCACCAGGCTCTCTTCATTTTTGATGAGGCAGAGAAACTGCATCCCGGCCTTATTGATGCCATCAAGCCCTTCGTGGACCATTATGACAACGTGGACGGGGTCAGCTATCGGAAGACCATCTTCCTCTTCCTCAGGTTGGTCGGACACAATAAGGCAGGTGCAAGTTATGAGTATAGGTCATGAGATAAGCACCGCAGAAGTGTACAATTTTTTTAATGCTGTTTTTGAGCCATAAAAAGCCATGTTGGGGGAGGGGTCCTTTTTATACTTAATTGAGAAGAAATTTTACCCACTTTCAAATGAAAATCTGTGCTGTTACACATTTATTTCATTTAACTTAAAAAATACCCTAAAGTGTAGCCTAAAGTGTGTAGATTATTTTGGGGGTGTTTTCAGAGAGTTTCTGCTTTGTCTTGTAAGATGTAGTGAATAACACCTCTGAATAACACCACAGTTCTTATATATTTCATTGTAGCTAATGGACTTGTGACTCCAAGCCCTTCACTTTTTTTCTTTCATAACCAAATCTGGAAATAAGTCCAGAAAAGGTTACATTTGGCCATAACATGAAAAGTGCTATTTCCAACAAGCTATAGCTGTGCCTTGTAGCTGTAATAGTAAAAAAAGTTACAGCTTATAAGACACTCTGAACACTGAATTATCTTTTTTTTTCTACCTGCAGTGTATAAAAGGCACTGTATTTCAAAAGAGATTTTTTTCTTAAGTGAACAAAAAGAGTTCTGAGCTGTGGAAGGTATGTGTACTGCACACACCAGATTTAATCGAAGTCAAAAATGGTGATGCAAAGGCCATTTGTTGAATTAAAACGGAATATATTTCCGTATTTCACAGAACTCTTGGGTTTGCTTAAATCAAAGTGTGATTATTCAGATAATAGATGAAAGATTCATTTTGTGATCAGTATGTAACAACTGGTTGCATGGGAATGTTTGTAAGGGTAGTGCTAAGATTGTTTAGTGATCCATGATCTTGGTGGCTGCAGGTTGAATTTATTGCCTATACGATACTAACAAAATAAACCCTTAGATTATTGTGGGAATTAGAGGTATATGAAAGGTTTGATCAAATAAGATTAGTATGTATCACTGAAGATTTAATCGGGCACATAAAAAAAAACAAAACAATCAAAGCCGCATTCATTCGCTGTTTGCTTTTCCTGGCAAATGTGATTCAGGAAAGTGACTCAGTGAATTTTGTGTGGTGTTTCTATAGTAACATCGGTGGAGCCATTATCAGCGAGGTGGCTCTGGACTTCTGGCACTCAGGGCAGAACCGGGAGGACATCGGGATGGAGGACCTGGAGCATCAGCTGCGGTCTGAAGCCCTGGAGTCACAAGGTACCCCAAAGTAAAAGACTCTAATAATAATCATATTTACATTTAGCCTCAAAATTTACACATTCATCCCGCCTTGTGCCCGTACCTTCCGGGATAGACTCTGGACCCCCCCGCAACCCATAAGGATAAGCGGTTTGGAAAATGAATGAATGGATGGATGGATTTACATTTATGAGTTTCTGTAGCTTACTGTGTAGCTTTGGATATGTACCATTTTAAGGGTCAGATAGCTTTTTCCCTTTTCCTGTGATTTAATGTTTCTTCTCATTGGTCTAAATCGCCGAATGTCTCGGTCCCAGAATTTGACCACAAATACCTTTAAATGGCCCAGTTTCACATGTCTATGAATCCCAAACTCTCTGCTAATGTCAGATCCTGTCAATGGTATCCACATTCATCTTACACTGGGGTACATATTTCACCCATAAGCAATATTTATTTCCTTCATGCTAAAGTTTCCCCTCTGGTTCTCAGGAGGCTTCGCTCAAAGCCAGCTGATGTCAGGCCACCTGATAGATTTCTTCGTGCCCTTCCTGCCGCTTGAGTACCGCCACATCAAACTCTGTGCTCGCGATGCCTACATGGCGCGTGGGCTGCGACCCAGCGAGGAGACCCTAGATGATGTGGCAAGGGCTATGCTGTACTTACCCAAGGAGGAAAAGCTTTTCTCAGCACAGGGGTGCAAATCCATACCCCAGAGGATCAACTTTTTTCTCCCCTAAAAGGGACAGATCTATACCAACAACTCTGTAATCCCCAGAAAGAAATGGGTGAAAAATGGAGAAAAGGAACAAAGATGTCTGTTTATTTCTCCTGAAGGATTCCATCTCTCAACTCTGCTAACTGGGGAGTCTAGTTTGTCTCTGAGGAGACATTCAATCATGTTGTACGTTAAGGGAGTTATGTTCACCTTTGTTACTTTTACGGTTATTTCCCAAGCATTGTCATATGTGTTAGTCTACCTACAAGCACTATATGTATGTTAGTCTACCTCAGGTTAAAGCCATTATCACTGGAGTGATTGGGACAGTGTCTTTCTGAGGTAATTGAGATATATATATACACACACATACAGAGATGACCGTCAACTTTTCCAGCAGTTTCTCATGAGTCAAAGAACTTCAAAAAAAAGTTCAAGTGAACTTCAAAGGGAATGAGAAACATTAAGTACAGGTGTAAGATGCACTGCTAGGATGGTTTGTATCAGGCTCCTAGAAGCAGGACTGAGGTTTCATAACGCAAGGAAGAAGCCCTTCATTAATGAGAAACAGGGAAGAACCAAACTGCAGTTTGCAGAAAAATATATATCCTCCTGAGACCCCACCCATTAATTTATGCCCATTGTAGTGGACGTTTTGTTTTTGCATCTATCTTTCCACTGATGTAAGGAAACATATTTATTCCTGTTGTACACCAAAAGAGGACATGCTGTGAAATTAAAAATAAAAATAAATTTGGAAAAATCTAAATTGTAAGACATCTTATTTACTCCAAAGACTAATACCCTAAAATTGAAGGACACTTTTTTTTCCTTGGGTCTCAGGAGGATATTATTCACAGATGTCCACCCATAACTTGAGAAATGAGCGAAACAAAAAATTGTGCTGTGGTCTCTTAATTTTTTCTGCCGCTGTATACACACACACACTATATAATGTTTGTACTTGAGAGGTTTAGCTGCAGAGATAATGTTTTCAGGTGATTAACAGCATCATCCTCTGAGCAAGGGGAAATTTATGTCACCAGTGATTTGAATTACATCATGTGTGACTAGGTAAAAGCCACAGATTTGAGTGGAATTTGAATACGTCAGAAAAGTTCTTAAAGTGAAAAACATATCTCAAATTTAATCTCAATAACTACTGAAGGAAGGAAGGTTGAAAGGAGTAGAGGTGAGGTAATTTGCCTGTTTGAATTCATTTGAAATTGCATCCTGAGGATGTCAATTTCAAGAGACACATCAATTTTCAATAGCAGGATCATGTATATGAATTATTTCTTTCTCAATGTGTTTGTTACTGATGTTTGATTTTCTTAATTTTCCAAAAAGGGAGTGTAATGTGCTATTATGTTGGGCAGATTATTACTAATCATTAATGCTGTTTATTTTTCAACTACACCCCTCTAAGAAGGTGATGGCAAACCAGTCTGAACATATTCAGTCCTCACCATAACCTTCCACGGAGTAAACGTTCAAATGGATGGATGATGTTCAGTGTTTACATTTTTAAAGTATTTTAATGCATAACTCAACTATCTTACAAGGTAAAAAAGTAAAAACAATTGACTGTGGTTTGTTTTCCTGTATTTAAAAAACGACTAAAGTTTTACATCATTTTATTCTATAAATTGTATTTTGATGGTATTCTCATTTGTAAAACAATTTTACAAACGAAATCGCTTTTCAGTTTACAAACTCAAAAATGAAAATATTACAAAAATATATGGATGGAGACATGCAGAATAATCTGAAATATCGAAACGTTTCTTACTTTAGATACAACCGGAAATGTGCAGAACAATTGTATGTTATTAATTATAAAAACTAAATATAATTGTGATTTTGTCGCATTTAAAATATTATTCTGGTGAAGTTCATGCTCTTTATCAGCAACCATTCACCACCAAATATTAACAAAATGATAGTCCTACTTTAGTTATGTCAAAAAAATTGTGTATAATACTGTTTCATCTATAACACTTTGGATAATTATGTTGGTTTTTGGCGTCATTCGGAAGTTTTTGTGAAGGTGGCTATAGTCGTCAAAGCCTCTGACCGGGATAACACCGTTTAGCCACATAATGGATTAATTGAGTCTTACCACAAAATCAGATACGTCAAGAAGCTTTAAACGAAGGCATTGAATTAAAAAAACATGCTGCTATATGTGTTTGGTGGTTTGCGTCTTCTGTTTTGTGCAGTCATAAAAATGAATTTAACCACATAACCTGAGCTTCAGATGCGGACGATAATCCCAGTTTAACTATACGTTGAAGTATTATGTATTCTTTGAGTATGACGGAGAGATATACTGTGAGTAAAGTGGAAATATGAATACAGATGTTAATATGCACAATGCACATATGATATCAACTATTCTGCTTGACTAAGAGATGTTTAATTTGTCACAAATAAATAAGCATCCGTTTGCGGACAGGTAATTCATGTGATTTCTAATGAACATCGTTTGTGATAGCTAACCAATTTCACCCTGAGAGTGTACTGACGACTTTCTGCGGTTATTTACCTGTTTCACAGTTATTCTTTTACAGACATTTGTTTCTACTGTACAATTACACTGTAAATCACACATCCTAGACGCAGCAATGGAAACTCCGCCGTAGCTCCTTGACAGCGGGGATGAGGGAAGCAGGGTTGCGTGAGTAAACGCGTGGTTGGACGTCATTGGCTGACGGCCTCGGAGAGACCGCCTCCCGCCGAGCGCCTACCAATGACAACCAGACATCTGTTGTGTGGCGAAAGGAGACCCCTGTGTGCTGTAGCGCTGGTGCAGGGAATGACCCGCAAGGTTCGCGGAAGGCCGCTTAGGGAAGGGGACAATAAACATTACGTGTGTTTGCTGTCGTCATATTTATTCTAGTGTATATAATCTATTTATTTCTTAGATTAGTGAAGCAGTCTCTAAGGTAGGGAAGCATGACATCTGTCACTTTACTGCTGGCCTTGACGGTCGCCCTGGTGTGTGCAGACCCCACTGTGTATTTTCGGGAGCAGTTTGAAGATGGAGGTAAGTTGTGCTTATTACTCTTTTGTGCTGTGCAGTGGACGATGGCTTTTCCGATCGCATGTAAAAAAGCACATGGACGATTGAACGGTAACGCAGCTGCTTTGCAACTCCTGCAGTCCAGTGTGCTGATGGGGGAGGGGTGACTTGACTTACCAATTTAGCGGTATATATAAAATCTGGATTTATTTTTTACCAAGATTCTATATATGATCAAGGTTATAACTAGGATTGGAAATTACTTAATGTATGTAGTAATAATATGTGATGTTGCTGACCGAAGCCTTTCGGCTTACTAATTAAACCACAAGGACTGTCTCGGCCCGGTGAGGTTGGGTGCTGATCGGTAACAGTCCTTGATGCTTTTACCACCCCCTCCGGTTTAAATGGCTTCACGGCAGCTTGCTGCAGATTCAGTCGCTGCAAGACGCTGTGGTCCCGACTGGGGTGGATCATATTTCGGGGTTAATGGTGTTATGATAAAGCGCCGTTAAAAACGACGTGTCTAATTACAGACGCATGGAAAAGCCGATGGGTTGAATCCAAACACAAGTCCGACTACGGCAAGTTCATCCTGAGCGCTGGCAAGTTTTACGGGGACACGGAGAAAGATAAAGGTGAGCATAAGGGTTATTTATCTTGTTTGCCTCTTCAAAATATTACAAAAGCCCAAATGAAGTGTTTACCGCTCATACGCAGGTTTACGTATTCTCCAATGCCTTTTGCTGATAAGTCCGTTTCTTTTTGCCTCTATAGTGTCATTACCCCCCACCCTAATAAAAGACTATTTTATTGTTGTACCAAGGTAATTTTTCTAGTTTTCACTACAATCAGACAGGTCAGAAGTGAGCATCTTCTTAATGGTGGTGTTGTGTGTAAGATTAACATGATTTTTTTTTTATTTGTGAACATCCAGGTCTTCAGACCAGCCAGGATGCTCGCTTCTACTCTCTATCATCCCGCTTTGAGGAATTCAGCAACAAAGGCCAGCCTCTGGTCTTGCAGTTTACAGTGAAGCATGAGCAGAGCATCGACTGCGGGGGGGGCTATATTAAGCTCTTCCCGTCAGATCTCAACCAGGAGGACATGCATGGGGACTCCAACTACAACATCATGTTTGGTGAGCCACCCAGCTACTGCTTCAGTATTGGGATTTTAGGACATCTGTCTACTTTGTGACCAGCGGGTTTTAAATTCTGTGCCCTATTCTTTTAGGCCCTGACATTTGTGGCCCGGGAACCAAAAAGGTTCATGTAATATTTAACTACAAGGGGAAGAATCACTTGATCAACAAAGACATAAGATGTAAGGTATGTCATAAAACAAATTTCTGCAGCCCCTTTGAAATGGTAAAGAAGTAATCTTGAGGAGAAACGGGAGAGTGATCATAATACAGTAAACGTGTGTGTATCGTCATGAGTAAATGCATCAGATTAAAAAACACTTCAGTTTCTCTTTAATATTTTGGACTGAGTGGTAGATATCTAACATTGGACTCTTGCTTCTCCAGGATGATGAGTACACTCACTTGTATACACTAATCGTCAACCCTGACAACACCTACGAGGTGAAAATCGACAATAAGAAAGTGGAATCGGGCAACCTGGAGGACGACTGGGACTTCCTGCCCTCCAAGAAGATCAAGGACCCGGAGGCCAAGAAGCCAGAAGACTGGGATGAGCGGGAGAAAGTGGACGATCCAGATGATAAGAAGCCAGAGGTGGGTTGGTTTGAGCCAGAAGGCAAATTGATTGTTCTTAAGTGTGAAGTTCTGAATCGGTTAAACTTGCTTTTCAATAGGATTTTAAGTCTTCCATCAAATTCATCATTGTATTGCTTTCACACCATGACTTAATTATTCCTCCTAGTCTTCTTATATATAGGGAATTTCTTGTTTAAGTCCAGGCAAATGTAATATAAATTCATGTGCCTTTCTTTTTGGAAGGACTGGGAGAAGCCAGAAAACATCCCTGACCCCGATGCCAAGAAGCCCGAGGACTGGGATGATGAGATGGATGGGGAGTGGGAACCTCCCATGGTCACAAATCCCGAGTACAAGGTAGGTTCCAGGAAAAGACAGGCCATAGGTCAGTGGGTTTCTTCAGTGGTGAGTCAGTCCAGGGACTTGGAGCAGAACCATGTTACTATTACCATTAGAGGTCAGGTTTATTATTTAAATAGTCTGGAGTGTCAGTATTTTCAATATATGGGAGAGCTTTTACAGTATCTGTACAGAAAGGCTGATGTGTAAGTTGAAAAGCCATTTAATCACACTTAGTACAGCACATCTGTCTTAAATCACCTAGTCTTACCACTGTTCTTTCAAAAGTGGTTTGGTAGATGGTAGGACAAGATAACTTACTGTTTTTCAGACATCACACACATTCATCGTTTTCCTCCAATCATCAGGGTGAATGGAAACCTCGTCAGATTGACAACCCCGCCTACAAAGGAAAGTGGGTGCACCCCGAAATCGACAATCCAGAATACACACCAGATCCTGAGATCTACAAGTACGGCAGCTTTGGGGTCATCGGCCTGGACCTCTGGCAGGTGCGGCATGTTCCTCACAGGACCTCCATGTCCACTGCAGCTTCCAGTCATGCTGGCTTTTTGTTAGCAATTTCTTGATCTGTTTTCAGTAACTGTATTACAGTAAAGGCTGAACAGCATGTTTGCTCCATGTCTGCAAGCATTTTCCCCCTAAAATAACTGTCTGTGATTTGTTACAGGTCAAGTCTGGCACCATTTTTGATAATTTCCTTATCACCAATGATCCAAAACTTGCTGAGGAAGTAGGGGACAAGACCTGGGGCTTAACTAAGGTGAAACTTAAGGCATCTTGTTAGTTGAGTTACCCTGTGGTGGTTTGGGTAAATTATTAAGTGGATATTTGTACAGCTAGATACTTTACAGTATTTTACTGTGTGCAGGATCCCGAGAAGAAGATGAAAGAGAACCAAGAAGAAGAGCAAAGGAAAAAACGTGAGGAAGAAGAGAAGAAGCTGAAAGAGGAAAAAAAGGGCAAAGAGGATGAGGAACAGGAAGAGGAGGAAGATGAGGAAGAAGAGGAGGAGGAGGAAGAAGAAGAGGAGGAGGAGGAGGAAGAAGAAGAGGAGGAAGAAACAGATTCTAGTCCCAAGGATGAGCTATAAACACACAGAAGAACCATAGGGACCCCTTGTCTCTCCACCACACCCTGGGGTGATTAAAGATCCACTTTTCTGGGCTTTCCATTAGTGTGGGTTTGCTGGGGTTGGAGTCCTTGCTCATACTGTACTGTAGCCATTTCAAGAAAACTAACGCGAGAGGATTTCGGTTTACATTGCCCTGTTTCAGTAGGGCAAATGCATTCATCCCACCCAGAAGACACTTTGTGTTGAAAGGTATACCTGCCACCCCACCAACCCCACCTCAGTGTTTCTCTGGTTGATTGTGGGTGAGGAAGGTTTTCTGTGATGTTTTCTGTAAACATCCCCCCCCCCCCAGTTTTATCTTTAAGGCTGACTAGTCATTCTGTCCATCACATGTCATGTTGTGGGTCTTTTATCCCTCCCTGAAACTCCTGACATTCCAGTCAACTTAATAAATTATATTTTGAAATGGTACACTGTCAGTAAAGTTAACTCACTAATTTGGGTTTTTTCTTTCTAACGTGAGCTGAGCCAAAACGTTACCGGGAAGCAGTTCCAGCGCCTCCCATTATGATCGTCTCATTTATACAAACCACTTAGTTAGGGATGGGCCGCAGACCCCTCTGTGGCATACCAGACCCTCACCCCTGCCCCAAATTGATGTCAATGTTCAGATACGATAGCAGAACCCTCATATAGTGAACGCTGGACTTTTCCGTAACGCCTCTTTCATTGAGTTCTTTTCCCATTGTCAGTTTGCACTGCTGTACGTTTAATCTTGTACTTGCCCCAACAAGACGTTAGTCCTTTTTAAATATATATATTTTATACTATATTGGCAGGGAGGAATGTGCTCACTATGTCGTACATGATATGGTACTTTTGTTGCAGTACAAAATAAATGTAAAACCATACCATCTGTTGTTATTTGTCCGGTCTTTTTACTAACGGTATATTGTTCTGCACTGAAACAGGGGTACGTTATATCTGTGAGAAGGAATAAAACTGTCGAAAACCAACATGCCGAATTACGTAAAATTTGTTGCCGTAAAAATATTCGTTTTCTCCCGTAGTCGAAAGACATGAGAGTT
>JAODJW010000033.1:9595649-9631427 GCA_026777045.1 Hyperopisus bebe | reverse complement strand
GTTATATATACTGTGCGTATGATTGTGTGTTGGGAATATGTTGAGATATAATCGTACAAATTATATGGTGTGTAGCCCTGTGCAGTTTTTAAGTAGTTTGTATGGCTGTTATAGCTTATACATAGTGTTTATGTGATGTTTATATATGATGCAAAGCATATTTTTTGTGCATCTGTGTGTGTGTATGTAGATTACGTGGTCGTTATTGGTTATACATAGTGTGTTATATGGTTTTTTTATGGTTATACGTATCGACAGTCCGTCCTGTCCTAGAGGTCCGGCTGTGTGGGTCGCCGAGTCAGTTCTAGTGCTGCCCCTCGGTATGTGGGTTTTTTTTTTTGACATATTTAGCAAATACTAATCTCAGAGATGAATTTTACAAAATTTGCTTATGTTTCACTTTGATTTAACCATCACCTGGACAGAGGAAAATGTGCATGTAAGCCTTATACCATTGTAGAAACCTCAAGTGAAGTTGGTCTCGTTTTTATGCTGCCGGAAAAAGAAGCTTTTGGGGAGAAACGTTGATAAAACGTTTGAACGATGGCTGGAAATAAAACCGGCATCACTGGTCTCTTACCCTCGGGCTTTCATGTAGTGTGGTGATATCCAAACAAGCATTTTATTTTGTTGTTTCGTTTTACAGTGTTCGTTTTCCGTCGTAAAAAAATGCAAAAAAAATGTAAACTTTTATTTTAAAAAGTTTCTGTAACTGGAAAATTAAGACAGAACTCAACAGCGCAGATATTTCCACTGTTAACTGTCTTTATACTTTGAGGAAATGAAACCATTGCACTCGATGTTTCTAATTTAATTTTACTATTTCAGATAAAATATCCGTTGTGTGACTTGGATTGGCCTGAGGGATAAAATATTGAATTTGACAGCGCAGGTTATTGTGACAGAAGAAGGATCATTGCTGTATATATTTGCTTTGGACAAATGCTTCAATTCAGTTTTACTTATTGGTTTTGTATTGATTTTCTTAAAGGCCAGATAGGGGCATGCTTCAGTATATTATAATCAAATTGAGAACTTGCTGTCGTTAAATGTGCTTTTGTGCTGATATGCTGGTTGGATCATTCCTTAGTTATAGAAGCCTCGTTCCTTAGCTATAGATCTGAAAACCACCCATAGGCATATCAAACTATTCTGTAGCATTATCTGTCACTACAGTGTCAAACATGAACTTTTTTTGCCAGCTAACAAACCTATAGATCTCTGTTCACTAGGTCCAGGAGGAATATATAAATCTCGTACCTGCTTCCTCTGAAGCCGAACACGGGCAGGAGCCAGTCTCTTAGTGAATATGCAATGTATCCTGACACTTTATTTACCCTGGCCTCTAGCTTTTTGCTAATTTAATGTTTTTTTTTTTTTTTTAAAGCCAGCCCCCTCCCCATACTGGATGTGCCGTTAGCCACTGGCTTAATCTCTTGGCAGCAGGCAAACAACTGTGATAGGAATAGTGAACAGCCTCGATGGACTAGCAATAACAGTATGTGCTGGAAGCCTCTAAGAGGAGAATGATTTGGAAATGCTCACTGCTGTGCAATTTAGGGGAGACACAAAGAGTCAGTGTTATGGGCTCTCAGCTCTTTTAGTCTTGCAATTGTTTATGAAGGGAAGTGTGTTGGCTAAGGGGAGAGATAGAGGAGAACATAAGTCATTTATCATTTAAGCTGTATCACGGAATTTTTCATTTTTATTGGGGAATTTGTTTGGCACACGTTTTTACCTCAGGACTGGAGTATGCCAGTTGTGCGCTTTCAGTCTTTGGATGGCTGTAATATTTGCCACTTGGTTCAACAGCAGTTCCTCCTGGGATTTGTGCTGCAAACTTTTGATGAAATATTGCAATATGTTCAGAAATGAAACCCCCCTTCCCCCACCAGTAACCACAATGATAAGTTTTACAGTCATTGGAGAAGTTTAAAGACTAAGTTATATTTTTATGTCTAAATGCTCTTTGTGATTGGAAAAGCAGGTGTTAAAATGCACAGAACTGATACAGTGCTGTGGCACCTGTGGCTGTTGATAGGGGGCACCCAAATAATAATTCTGACACATTTGGATCCCCTTAGGGAAATTCTCTTTTCGTCTACTTCAACTTATTCTCCATGACGGACAGACACAGCCACCTGCAGCAGTACCCATGGAGCTGGGACTTAAGGGCCTCCTCACTCAAGGGCCCACATATATGACTACTCTCCCGACACTGGTCTAGAACCCAGATCATGGGCACAGAGGCTTAGCCCTCTGAGCCACACACCTCCCCCAAGGAACAAAAAAAAAAAAAAAACACGGTAAAAAAAGTAACAAAGAATAATACCCTACCCCCTTTTGCTCAGAACATCCACTTCAGACAGCAGTGATGGATGCTTCCTTCATGCTGTTTTATTCCTTTTTTTTAATTCAGCAAAACTGCCTTCTTTCTCTCACTGTGCATGCAGTCAGGTTCGGGAAGGTGGTACACTATACGTGTCCTGCACTTTATTACAGATGAGCTATTCAGTGTGTGTTCTCATTGAGCACGGTATTTACATTATTAGTGATCCCTCCTGCACCCAGAGTGGCATACATCTTTATTTTTACACCCTTGTTTGTTTTGTTTGTCACGTTGTGTTTGGAGTAGAACTTGGTTTGTTTTTGAAGTGCTGGGGGCAATTTGTCTAGATAACAATAGCCATGAATCAGTGCTCATTTCTTACACTGCTTGGTGACTGTAATTATGGTTGTTTACACATTGGACATAACTGAAATCCTGTCGTCCTTTAGCAGTGATAGGTCTATGTAGCATTGGCTAAAAATATGCTTGTTTGGTGGGTGACTTAGCCTGTTAAGTATCACGGTGACTCGGCGAGTTCATCAAATGCAATCCATTGTGAAAAAATAAAATCCAGCCCATTGTCTTCTGGGAAATGTCTGTTAGGATTTCTCGTGCATCCCGTTGGAAATTATCTAATGTTTGGGAAGTGCTGCGCCCTGTCAGTGTATCTTGAATTATTGGAGTTTTCTGGAGATGTCTAAAAGAACGTTATAATTGCCCAAAGCTCTGAATACACATGAACTAACTGAAGTAAATTAGTTAGAACTCTAAAATTGTCCTGTTTTTCTTTTTATCTGTCATCCTAAGGTAAGTTAAATGGCATCCATTTTGAGTTGGTTGATGAATGATGGGAATTAGAAAAACATACTTTATCTGGATTCTTTTCATTCTCTATTTTGGAAGAATGTGTTTATCCTTTGGTGATTATACCCCCCACCATTCTCTTAGAAAATTTGCTGCCTTTTTGTGTCTTTGCTAAGTTCTTTTCTATACCTAACTTTTCCTGTTATTTCCATGACCCAAAACCCAGTTTCCAGTTGAGACTTTAGGGATGTTGTGCAGTCTTGCTGTATATGACAGTTATGAAGTGTTATGAAATCTTATTAAAAAGTGAAATGAAAATAGTGCTGTATTGTTGTTTTATTTAAGCATTCCTGCTTTTATGATCAGTTTGCATGTCATAAACTCTGAATGGGTGAATTGTCACAATATTATAATTGCTTCTAATTGAAGGTCATAGAACAGTTTGCCCCTGAGCATTTTGCTTATTTTATTCTGGCTTTGCACTAGAGAACGTTTGAAATTTCATAATCTCAACAAAAATAGCTGACTGTTTCATACTAAACTTTAATAATGGGCGCCCTGATGTTGGCAAAAGCCTGCCGACGGGGAGGGCTGAGCGTAAATCACAGCCTGGACAGGAAGTGGCTGCTTGCCGCTGAATCCTTTCCAGGCTTTTCCTTCATTTGTTTGTTTCACTATATGTCTTCTGCTTTCCTCCCCAGCTTTCCAGTGGAAATCCTGTCTATGACAAGTACTATCGGCAGGTAAGCAGGCACCCCGCCAGGTGCGGCTGTGACCGGCGGGTGGCCAGGGGGTGGGGGATATTGTGGTGTGCTGCATGGGTGTGCTCTTGAGTGTGTCTTTCGTTCTAAGTGCCTCCTCAGCCATGAATTACTAATGACTTTGTTAATGGCAATTTCAGAGGAATAAGAGTGAGGGAAAAGCTTTGCACCACTTCCGATAAAAGTCTGCTCACCCTAGTAACAGATTTTTTTTTGCTTGATGTTTTTTTTTTTTAATTACTTTATTTTATGAAAAGTGTGTTAACATTCAGTTAATATCCTTGCTTTATTCATTGGGGGCTTCGCATATGAGCTCTTAATGATCAGTATAATTATTTGTAGTTTCCCTTGTCTTGTGATAGCAATAGAAGAGATGAATTCCTCTTTTAGTTCAGTTTTCAGGTTCCCAGCAGTCCCTGCCAATGATGTGCAGTTAGATTTGCGCTTTAAATTACCCCTGGTGTGCATGTATTAAGTGACCTGGCCTCCCACCCAGGATGTACCCCAGCCTGGTGCCCTTTACCACCTGAGTAAGGCTCCAGGCTCCACCCCAGCTGGATGATGGATGGATGATTACAGTATCGTCATAGTTACTATAACCTTATTTATAATTAAAGTGCTTTTTACAACTTGACATGGAAGACAAAGAAACTTGAATTGGCATTACATTTAGTTTCCTGTAGCTTCATGTTCTGATCACCTGCATGCAGTTAGTGACAGTCGCTAGGCACACACAGAACTGCAGCTGGGTAGTAGGTGTAGGGATTAATTAATCCTGTGCATGAAATTGCAGCTTTGTGGAAAAATAACATGTGATAATAAAAATGTATTTTAATGGCCGTTCAGTTATCGCCAGTCTCTGTTGGCTTTTTGTGGGATGTGACATCTGTCTGGCAGCCCCCCCATTCTCCCATATGCCCCATAATAAATGCTTTTCCTAGCTGTCCTCATATTTTTAAGCTGAATACTGCAAGCCTTTCCACAATCCAGTGCGAGGCAAATATTGCAATATAAATTGTTGGTTTCTGTCTGGTTATATAAATTTGTCTCTAAAGTCATTATAGGCTGTAGAACTTCCCCAGGTAGCAATTTCAGGACGACATTGTGGATTTGAGAGTGACTGCCGTTATTTTCCTTGAGCTGCTGTTTTCCTGTTGGCTCTGCCCCGCCTGCTTAAAGAGGCTCGCACCCCCTTTCAGGTGGACCCCTCTGGAACTGGACACGTCGCAGCCACCGATGCAGCCTTGTTCCTGAAGAAATCTGGCCTCACCGACCTGATCCTGGGACAGGTACCACCCAGGCTGACACCGTCCTAAAGCTACTGTCCCTCTGTCCTACCTGCATGCTCTTGACCTTTTTTTCTTGCACTAGACGGTATTCATTTATTTGTTTATCATTTCTGTGCTAGCCAGTTTGAGATTCCGTAACTTGGTAGTTGATTTCTGTTTTCCGTCTGATTTCTTTGATGAAGCTATCCAAAAACCTTTTCAGTGAGGTTTTTCCTTCTTGGTGCCAAATTATTTCTTTTCAGTCATGTCATTGGTTATGTTGACCCCCCCACACACCTGTTCATAACACCAAGGATTCATGGGAAAACTGCAATGGTGATGCCTGTGGACACATGGCAGTAAAACTTTCCTGGTGAACATTGACAGTGATGTATCTGGCTGTCTGTTGACTTCCTGTAAGAGTCAGAGCAGAGTCACCTGGGTCTGCCCCCCCTCCCGACCCTGAAACCTCGTATTTAATTATAATCTAAAAAGCCTTGCTGTGCAACAAATTTGTACATTGCC
Organism: Hyperopisus bebe; assembly: GCA_026777045.1. Taxonomy (NCBI): domain Eukaryota; kingdom Metazoa; phylum Chordata; class Actinopteri; order Osteoglossiformes; family Mormyridae; genus Hyperopisus; species Hyperopisus bebe. The sequence goes on along the minus strand of JAODJW010000033.1, from coordinate 9,625,740 downwards.
CTTGGATTTTTTTTAATGCACAAGTCATCCTCTAAAAATAATTCTCTCGCTGATGCAATGCTGGCTTTTTTAAAATTATAGCTTATCTGCCGCATAGTTTTGTGCATGCTTACTGAGAATAGAAACATAAAGTCTTTTCTAGCCTGTGTTGTTCTGTTCTTGTTGCTTTCCATTGCCTTAATGCAGTGTCTTTTTTTTAACAGATATGGGATTTGGCAGATGTGGAACAGAAGGGTTGTTTGAATAAGCAGGTGGGTATGCGCTCTCTTTCCAGGCATATTGATCTCCAGGGGCCAGATATGAATGGCACAGATTCAACATGCTCTTGGGTCTCCCTCTCTGTCCTTGTCCTGCAGCAATTCTTCATTGCTCTGAGATTAGTGGCCTGTGCCCAGAATGGACTGGAGGTGATGCTGAGCAGTCTGAATGTGGCTGTACCCCCACCCAAGTTTGTGAGTGAGAGTCCATCTGCACGTTCATGCTCCTTGGCGTTCGGGGCTTGGCTGTAGGGAGGCTGAGAGGACGCCTCTTTAATGCCAGGTCGTTCCTCCATTTTCCCCCAGCATGACACAAGCAGCCCGCTGCTGCCCTCCGGGGGAGTGTCTGTCGACTGCCCGTGGGTGGTCAAGGTGAGAGCTCTCACTTATGCTTACTTAAACTTCCTGCTTAAAATTGCTCCCTTTTGTGTCTTCTGATAGCAAAGGTGGAAATTTCAGGTCCAGAAAGTACAAATCCAGACCAGGATTTTGTTTCAACCCACCAGTGGAGTACTCTGTAACTGTGACTGTTTATGCTAAACTGGTTGGTTGAAACTAAGTCATGGTCTGGATTTGTACTTTCTGGACCTGAAATTTCCACCTCTGTCTGATAGCTACAAAAACTTGCTAGCAGACAGAACCCCAAATGTGTGACAGTGCATGAAGCTGTTTAATGATTGATGTCCATTTCATTTCTGTTATGGGGTTCTTTCAGATTTCAATGTAATATTATCATTTAAGTGTTTTTGTTCATCTGTATTATATTGAAATGATTTAATGGCATAATCACAAGTTGCACAAGTTCCGTGACAAGATTTTGAAATTGTCAGTCTGTTTCACTGATTGATGGAATCTGGCCTTTAAGGAGTCTATTTGCGTTATATACCGGAACTCTAGCAAAGAAGTAAATGTGATCAGTACTGTTATAAGTATCTCCCCCCCCCCCCCTCCATCTTCTCCCTTGGCTTACAGTAATCCATTTCTCATAGTCCAAACCGGTCTTTAACCAGGTCGTTTAGATCCAATCCGACCGAAGCAGTAACTAACCCCGAATCGACGTTTCCTACTTCCAGCCAGAGGAGAAGCAGAAGTTTGATACCATCTTCGACAGCCTCGCTCCGGTAAATGGCATGCTGTCAGGGGACAAGGTTAAGCCTGTGCTGCTGAACTCCAAGCTTCCTGTGGACATCCTGGGCCGAGTAAGATGAGCTGTAGGCTTTGGTGCTGTGTCAGCGTTCGGTAGAGTGCAGTTAAGCTGTCTTGATCATGGAGAGTGTGATTCTTACATCATGGTCTCTCCCCTTTTTAGATAGTGCCTCCCTGGGTTTCTCCCCTTTAAAATCATTGTCCTGGAGTTCAACATATAGCTGGGTCCTCTTTCAAGTCCAAAGCACAGTCCTTGTGTTGTACATGTCTGTAGTCAGTTATCCACTTATAATGGCTAATTTCTGAGCACAGAGCCTCAGAAATGAGTCTGTGCAAGAATACACTGTATGGCCAAAAGTATATAGACCCAGCTTGCTGTTTGTTGCAGGAGATTGTGTAACTGTGTGCTAGATTACATACCTGTGTCACTACTGGGAGCCGTGGGTGTGCGTAGGTGGTCCTGGGCCCACCCGGATGGAAGTTAGGCCCACCCATTCAGCTTTCAAAGCGAGCGATACAGTGCAATAAAACGGTTGTGTCTGACAGGTATGAGCATGCGTGGTTAGATCAATTGAAGGTTATGTGCTGTTCAGAGGCAAATATTTTTTTTTCTCTGTTCATTGGTCTTAGTAATGCCATTGGTCGTTTAGAAAAAAGAAAAAATATTGAGTTGGTGTGATTTTTGTTGCCAAGTGAATTGTTATGAGACTGGCCCACCTGATTTTTCATTTTTTAAATTTTTCTGTTGTGTTGGGCAGTCAGTTGACCTTGGACCCCTTTTTTCTTTTTTTTTCCTTCCTAGTCCATGTATTTTTGGCCATGTAGTGCATTTCCAATATGGTGGAAGTTACTGTTAGACTGTGTCCACTAGGGGGTGGTCTTGTTCTAGTTTTAAATGTGCATAGCAGATTTATTTCTATTTACGTCTGTGTGTTATTTATTATAATGTGTGTCTTAACACTGCTCATTGAGCAATGGTTGGCCATTAATAAAGAACCAATAGGCAGTCTGGTAACTCACCCTGTCTGTTCTTTATTGTTTTATAGGTCTGGGACTTAAGTGACATTGACAGGGACGGCATGCTGGACAGAGATGAGTTTGCAGTGGTGAGGCTGTAATCTTTAAACCAATGACATGTATGCGCAGTGACATTTCTCATGGTTAACTACTATCACTTACCTACTATCTTTGGATAAATTTGGTGGTATTGTGTTACTGGGGCTGGCATGGTGCTAGCATGGTGCTAGCTCGTAGCTTCCTGGGTAAGCTTTGGATCCCCACAACCCAGCACAGGACACACGGCTACAAAAAATGGATGAATTATTAATGTGCTACTGTTTATAATGCAAACAATAGGATGATTTCTACTGAAGCATTTTTTTTCTTAATTTGTTGTATAGCTTGTGTAATTTTGTGTTGATGTCTAAAAGTAATCAAAGTATGAAGTGTCTGTAATGATAATTCTCAGTTTGGACAGCTGATTTCAGTTTGAATATGGATCTCTGATGCCCTGTGTCTGTCCGTCTGTGTGTGTTTGTGTGTGTGTGTGTCTGTCTGTCTGTCTGTGCGTGCGTGTCTGTCTGTCTGTGCATGTCTGTCCATGTCTCTGTGCGTGTCTGTCTGTCTGTCTGTCTGTCTGTCTGTCTGTGTCTCTGTCCGTGTCTGTCTGTGTGCACCATGCCCCCTCCTCTCTAGGCCATGTACCTTGTGTACCGCGCTTTAGAGAAGGAGACCGTGCCAATGTCGCTCCCCCCACAACTCGTACCTCCGTCGAAGAGGAAGAAACCTGTCACGGCGCCCGTCGTACCCCTGCTGCCTTCGCCCCCCTCCCATAAAGACAGCCGCTCCTCCCATGCCACAGCCAAAGCGCTGGCGTCTCCCCCCGTGGTGCCGCAGGTGAGCCCCCCCGTGTCCTCTATCGCCTTTGTCACCTTGGCAGGGATCGCTTCCCCGTTGACTTTTTGAGGTGTCGGCCTCCCTGCCCCCGTCGACCCGCAGTACTTCTGCACAAATGCCTTCATTTTTTTCATGTCAGCCCCAGTATCTTGTATGCCTCACATACTTAGGAACCTTCTTATACGACTAGATTGTGGTCGTTTTGAGTACATTACCCACAAGCTCTTTATCAGACAGTGATGAATTATTAAATGGCCCTCATTCTCCATCTCGGTGCCCTGGCTGTAGATTTTTAGGCGCACAGTGAATTACAGTGCAGCCACTTTGATAGTAAATCAAATAACCATACCTGGTGAATAACTGTGTGGTCCACAGCTTATCAGGCTTCACTGACTCTCTTCCCAGTGCCTGTGTAATGAAGTGCAGTGCTTTAATATGTAATGTGATTGAATGTCGTGTTTATAGAATGAACGCCTCCCGTGGGAGGCTCTGATGGGCTCTTAACCCCGGGAGTGTCACTTCAACCTGTGCAGTCCAAGACGGGGGTTACGGGTCACCGTCAGCCAAACCTGGCGAGGCACAAGGCAAAAAGGCAGAGCCTGGGTTTTATCCGGCGATTTCCCCACAGTGGGTGGTAACTCCCGCCGAGAAGGCGAAGTACGACGAAATGTTCACCAAGACGGACGCTGACATGGACGGGCTGGTGTCAGGCCCTGAGGTACGAGACATCTTCCTGAAGACTGGGCTGCCCTCTACCACCTTGGCGCGCATCTGGTAAGGCTCAAGATCCGAAATGCCAGGCACTGACCTGGACGTGGCGACTGCCGGGGCACTCCGACACAAAAACAAATAGACACATAATAAAACACAAATAATTATATTCCCAGTGGAAATGAAGTATAAATAAGACTCATATGGAAAACTATACTTTAACCACAATAAACATGGAATCAGTAGCATACACTTGACAGCTATTCCATTAAATAAATGTGACACTGGAGGCTAAGGTCTTCATTAAGCTGAACACTTTTGACTATAAACACGACAGGGAACTAGAATAGCTGTAAGAGCACTGCAGTCGGGCATTCAGAGTAGGAACACGCAGTTGCTTGGTTTGGGAGGCAGATGGTGCTGTGCCGATTGTTTGGGTCTCGTACTTCAGCTTTCTGCATGGCTCTTGGTGTGTCGTGAGTGTGGGTGGCACGTACGCGTGTAGGTAGTGCTGTGCCCGTGGTGCCGCTGGGCATGATGGGAAATAAGGCTGTCACCCCTGAGCGAGAGGCTGGAGTTGTGAGGTTTTGATGTTAACTGATGGGCTTTAAATGCATATTTAAAAATTTGGCATGTATGTTTTTAAGGTAGATTATTTTTTTTATATTTTTGGGGTGGAGGGGTGTCTGGTCTCATGTCGAAGAATGTTGTTTTTCCTGTTTTGATTATTTGATTAATTATTGATTGATTGATATTTAAGTTGTTACCTTCCTGAGTGTAGGGTGTGCTCTCCAGTGTGCTGGAGTGTCTCTCCACCCCCAAATAATTTCACGGTGCATAGTTCCTTAGAAGTGCTTGCTGTGTTTGGCCCAGCCGGGCCGCATGGTAATGGCTGGCATGAGCATGGCTGTGGGTAAAGGCTTGAAGCCCAGTTCATGCCAGTCTGGGGACTTTCTCCAGGCACGTTACAGGCCCCTGCATCTGTGTGTTTCCCAGGCAGCTCTGCGACATAAACAACATGGGGAAGCTGACCCGGGATCAGTTCGCCCTGGCTCTGCACCTGATCAACCAGAAGCTGACCAAGGGGATGGAGCCGCCTCAGTCCCTCCTGCCAGAAATGATCCCGCCCTCAGACAGGATGACTGTCCGGCCGGTAAGAGCATGCACCTGCTCCCTTTGTCTTCTCTCTGTCTAATTTTCTGGGAGAAAGTTACTGTGAGATCCGCTTCTGTCCCCTGTTCAGTTAGCGTCCACAATGTCCTCTTACCCCTTTTAGCCTGAATCGTGTAGAGCAGTGTTTCCCAACCTGGTCCTCGGGAACCCCAGACAGTCCATGGTTTTGCTTCCTCCCAGCTCCCTGCGATATAGTCCATTTTTGCAATCACTTAAAGGCCCCAACATTTTGCTGTATGATTTGAAGGTAGTGAGAATATGCAGTTTGGTGATGTATTTCTGGGCCGTTTGCTGCAGCCATCCCTTTCAGCTGCTCTCCTTTCACATTCCGTTTTGACGGCTCCTTCAGTCTCACCGTCATCTGTTTGGCTTTATGCGGTTCTTCATCGCCCCCTAGTGGTGGGTGTAAGCACTGCTCCCTTTGTCCATGTTCCCCTCACAGACCAACACCATGCCCAGCCTGGCTGCAGACTTCTCTGCCATCAAGGAGCTGGACTCCCTCAGCAACGAGATTGTCGACCTACAGCGGTAAGTGTTGGCCCCATCAATGTCGTGCCCCAAGGGCACTCTTCATTTGATTCATGAGCATAGGAAAGACATCTTACTTTTCTGGGGCTCTGTTTTACCTCGAACCTTCTAAATAGCTTCTTTGAAACTTTTATTGCTCAGTATCTTCTATTTATGTTTATTATTAAGTCTGATGATATATTTTATAATATCTAGATATTTAATTTTTTTTTTTAAAAAAAAAGCTGGAGCGATTACTCTTATCTGGAATCTGAATATTTTTGTTCTCTTATACATACACACACACACACTCATGATTTTTTCTTCTTGCTGTCCACTGTTGCTGTGAGGACCCATTACACACATGCATGCCCCCAAAGTAAATAACAGGCTCTACAGAGTACAGGGTGGATGGCTCGTGTACCTGGCCATGTGAGTGACTGGAGGTGTGTGTAGGTGGGCAAGGAGAAGAATAATAAGCTGGAAGGCTGACTAACCGATAGGGGCTGCCTGTCAGGGAGCCCAGGAAGGGGGCAGGGCCAGGGGCTCAGCAATCCTCCAATGAGAAGGAGTGAGGAAGCCAGGCGTCTCCAGGGCCAGCCTCTCCGCATAACGAATGCTGCCCCCACCTGGCTGGGGGGGAGGATGTTACCAAGGAGCCTCAGTTACACAAACAGATTTGTCCCCCTCTCAGATTTTAAGGCTGTTAACACCTGCCTCCTGGTTCCGGGTCACCCTGCAGCGGCCGTGTCGGGCCCAGGAAGCATCCTGAAGGGAGGAATCGGGTCTGACCTGCGTTCCGTACGTCCCTCTGCTGGAGAGGAAGGGTGGAAAGGGAGAGCGAGAAAGAGAGGGGGAGGGATAGAGGGAGAGGGAGGGGTGTGGGGCTGCCAAGTGCATGGGCCTTGGCTACGCCAGCGAGCGAGCGAGACAGCGCTGCAGAGTTAGCATGGGGGACGGCGTGCTGCAAAGATGATGCGTGTCGTGCGGGATTGCTTAAAATCACCACGGCGACGGGAAGACTCCGGAGAGAGGTAAGCTGTGGCACTTCTGTTCCCTAGCCGATACTGAATCCCCAGATCGGCTGCGAGACTTGCGGGGAAGCGCTGACCTTATCGCGGCGGGGGGCTCATACTTAAGGCTTGCCGGGGTCTGGCGACGTGGCCTCAGGCCTGACTGTCACACGCAGCCGGCTCGTCTCCTCCTTCGCTCTCTCGTCTGCCGTGGCTATGTTGCCCTCGTCTGAAGAGCTTGTTAAATCAGCGTCGTGTTAATCAAGCTTCTAATCAGGCTTATTTTTCCTTTTCTGCCTTGGACTTGGGGATGTGGTGTGTTACTGTATTGCTGGTGAATTACCAGCAGGAGAAATAGATCAGAGTAGCAGGGTGAATGTTAACCAAGGAAAGGCTGTAATATAATGTTTATTAAAACAAGTGGTCTGTCTGTGGGTGAGAGAGAGAGAGAGAAAGAGACTGTGATCCTCTCCAGGAGAAGCAGTCAGGTGGGTTATGATATTTTATACGTGCATCTACATATACACACACAGTGCGTGTGAATGGGAGTGCAGTGAGGCAGTTGCACTGTAATCCACCCCGCACCCAGTTCTGCCTTGAGGGATTCATCATGTTATTATCAATATGTGCACCAAAGCAGGTGTGTCGCTGTTGTTCTTTCTTGCTAAGTATCCTTCAAGCAGCATGTTTTTTATTGTACGTGAAAACAGAAAGTCCCCCCCCACCCCACCAGTGCAGCAGTCCAGCCTTTTCCGTGGTGTGTTACTGTATTTTCAGTTCAGTGTTTCGTTTCTCTAAAATGTGGAACCTTAATGTGGAAAGTGTTTCAGGTGCTTCAGGCATCTCCTAATTTAACCAGTTTTTTTTTTTTTTAAAAAAGCCATATGCTCTCTGCCCGTTTGCTGGTTGTCTCGGAATCTTAAGCCCAGGGTTGCAAAGTTGTCAGTCAAAACTCCATTACAGTATTAAATAACACTGCTGTGGTTAACTATATAAAACATTGTATAGTTAGTTCCTTCCATATTTCAAAACCTACTTGGTCAGACTAATTCTGTCAGTTTTCATATTAAAAGAATTGTGTTTAGTCTGGAGGGGCATAATAAATCCCAGTTATAAAAACCCTATGGATATATTTCAAACGTGCCACTGTGCAGTTGTCTAGTTAGTAGCACTGTTACCCGTGATTGGCTTATTTCATTGGTCAGTCCGTATAAGTTCTGTGTGCTGGTGTGACCCTAATTTAGCGTAACACTCCAGCACCCTGGTGATCTGCTCCATTGACGTGCTGTCATGCCTGGTATAAACACATGACACCTGGCTGCTTCTCATTGGAGGGACTCGGGGAAAATGTGGCTGTCTTCTCTCTAACCCTCTTCTGGTTGGGTAATTAATTTCCATGCTGGCCCATTTTCTAGTTAATAATTTCTTGATAATTAGTATGCTTAATGTTTAATTACCTGTCTGGTCTAGGTACTAGCTGCTAACCTCTGATTAAATGTGCTGCTATTATGTAAAGATGATGCATCAGTCATTACGTTTAAAGAGTTAACTGGATCTATGTGGAAACGGGGTTTCATTGTGAAGTCCTCGCTACCTGGAGAGCCTGTCTTCCTAGATGCTGGTTAGCCGCTCCTGGTGTCCTCCTTCACTGGTGCCTGTGCTTCGTCACCCTCCCGCAGCACGATGCGGTGGCCCCTGGGGGCGGTGCGGGGACAGGCTGCCTCCTTGCTCTTTGAACAAACTGCACAAGGATCCTGCGCTGCTGGGAGGGAGTGGGGGGTGGGGAGGGGAAGTGCAGCAGGATCATGGGGGGTGGGGCCACATGGTACAGATCTCAATATAGCCCGCCCCCCCCCACCCTTGTGATGAGGCAGTCTGCACATGTGCAGTAGGGCACCAAAGATCCGCACAGAGAGAGACTGAGGCTGTACAGGTTACCTGCGCTTGGCAGCTGGGATGGTGCTGCAGGGAGAGGACCCGGGCTCCGGAGAGGCCGCCGGGGGGGGCGCGGGCTGCTCGGCGCTCTCCTCCGCCATTAAATTCTCCTGCCTGTTCTGCTGGCACTCCAGGGAGAAGACAGCCGTGGAGCAGGAGATCAAGGAGAGAGAGGAGAGCATCAGACAGAGGAGCAGCGAGGTGCAGGTATGGCATCTGAGCAGCCAGCCCTCTGTCGTGTGTGTGTGTGTGTGTGTGTGTGTGTGTGTGTGTGTGTGTGTGCGCGTGCGTGCGTGTGTGACGTGCTCCCTGCATTAATGCAGGCTCTACCTGTCTGTTTGCATCCCTGTACCTTCATTCTTCTCTTTCCATCCCTCCCTGAATGATGAATCATCCATGAAACCTCTGATTCAAAGCTGGTTCCCTCTGTGTATATCTGCCTGAATCGTGAAGTTTTCTAAAGTAGCCGCCTATTGTGCTCCCAGTCCTGTCTTCATCACTTTGGAGCCGTGCAGTAGTGGGGCTTCTCTATCTGAAACATGACGGCTCTCTCTGTTTGGTGCAGAAGCTGTGTGGTGCTGTGTTTGCTTTGTTTGGTAGCTGTACGGCTTTCCATGTGATATGATGCATACCAGCTATTAGCAGCGACTGTCCATTTACATCCGGAAATGAACCGCCACAGGCACTGTGGTGAAGTGAAAAGCTTCGTTGACACTTCAGGGTAACATTACTGACAGATTAGACAGTGTGTGAGGATGAGTGAGTATATAAATATATAGCTAGTAAGTATACTGTTGATAGCTCTGACCCGTGTGGCGTTTCCTGCAGTCCTGCTTAAAGGTCAGTCCATTGACAGGGGTCATATTACTCCCCTCTGAATCTTTCCACTGTTCTGAGGAAACCTGACGGCACGTACAGCGTCCGAGCTGCTGTGGACAGGATGCTCTGTGCCCCACAAGCCTATTCTCACACTCACCTGGCCTCAATCAGCAGCCTGCCATGGGCACCATCCCTACAGCTGAAGCTTGCCTGTTAGATCATTGTTTCTCAGTCTAGTCCTCGGGACCTGCAGACAGTCCACATTTTTGCTCCAGTCTGGTCGGGAGCTGGGAGGGAGCAAAAATGTGGAGCGTCTGTGTGTCCCCAAGGACCAGGTTAGGAAACAGTGTTAGATAAATTAATATCATTAGATGATTATTTAATTAGGTAATGTAATCAAACATTTCCGTACATGAAAGATGTTTTGTTTGTACCGTTTTCTGAGTGCTTATTTTCATTGCTGGTAAGACTATGGCCATTCTGAACTAGTTAATATACTAGCACACCAAAAGTAAATAATCTTGTTCTGATTAAGTATATTACTTAAACTAATAGCTCTGTGCATTGCAGGCAAAGGTGGGCTAATAATTTCTTTTATGGGGCAGAAGTGTTTACAGTAACATTCTAAACGGTGTCCCTCATCTACTGTAATGTGGGAGCGCAATTAAATCCCCGCAGCAGCTGTGTCAGGCCTCTTAACCCAGCATCCTGATGACAGGAAGCAGATCCATAAGTAACGTATCCCTCCCTGTTGTGTGATTAGCATAATTTTATGGGGTGCAGAAAAATACTGCTGCCTATGGCATCCTAGCAGTTTGTGCGTCACTGACCTTTGGTTAAGTAATGGATCCCCAAAATCAGCTGCTGTGAAAACACTAGCATCTACATAGCGGATTATTGTGTTTTTATTCTTAATGAGTTGGCCTTTCATGGATGGCTTTTTGTCAAGTTAGTGTATTTATAAATAACTAAACTTAGGTTTGACCATTAACCACACCTATATAATTTGGAGTAGAACTGAACTATGTTAGTGTCTGTCTGTGTGCTGTACTGTGTCGTGTCTCCTGTTTCTTTACCTGGTGATGACACTTCTTCCTCCAGATATTTTTAGATACTTACAGATACTAATCCCAAGCATGAGATTAACACCTCCCCTCTCTTCTCTGATTGGGTAAAAATGAACGTGTTACTGGGGGCCCCTTGGGAGCCTTTCATGCAGACCTGGACCCACCTGTCAGGCCCATATCAGGACTTACAAACAGGACGTGGAGGATTTTAAAAGGGTCAGGCGTCGTGTATTGCTGACCCTGAGTGTGGTTCCCCTACACTCTGACTCATCTTAAGGTTTCATGTAAAGTTTAAGTCAATAGGGGGGCTTTCGGTAAGATGATGATGAACGACTGATCCTACCAACAAAGTGCAATACATAGCTTGGTTATTAATAGCTCTCCTAAATAAAATGGCCTTTCTTGTGCTCAACCTTGGTAATTAAATATTCATGAGTGCTCCCGAGCCCCTGGAGGGGGCGCTGTCCATTCAGCCTTCTCCATGCTTGAGCAATGACACATTTCAGCGCCCCACGGCAGTGCTGTTAGCTGCAGTGACCAGTTACAATCTGTTGGTTGATTAATTTGCCTTTTTTCTTTCCTCTCTTTAATGCATGTCTCCTTTAAGCCAGCCTGGTTAATTGATTTCAGGCCTTACCCCCGGCTGTGGATATTTTTGCTATGAGAAATACTCGCCGGCAACGTTGATCATGCTGACTTTAGCATTTTTTTTTCTTATCACTGTGTGAGCACAAAGTAAAATATACCATGTGCCCTTTAATGTACACAAAAGACAGGAGGCGTGGAGGAAGCCATGTCCCACATTTTTATCCTAAGGGGTGCTGTTTCACTCATACATTTACTGACCCAGTCTAGCTTCGATCAGTTTTCCCAGGGGTCCTCTATGTCTTCAGCACCTCTGCTGACCTTCTCTGTGGTTAAACACGCTGCCTCTAATGCTCAGTTGCCCATATTCTGGTGGTATTTGTGGATGTCTGTGTGTCTCCCCAGACAGACTAAAGAGCAGGTCTCAGAGTTTCACGAGTACTGAGATTTGTCAGTTTGTATTTTAGTGAACTCAGCGGCCTGATGGGCAGACTGTCAGGCTTCTGAATGGGCATCCCCATTCTCCCCGTGCTCATGGCTACTGTTGGGCACTTAGGACCTGCAGGATGAGGTCCAGCGGGAGACCAGCGAGCTGCACCGGCTTCAGACTCAGCGGCAGGAAGTCCAGGATGCCCTGGAGAAGCTGGATGCCCAAAAAGTGGCACTGGAGGAGCAACTGGGACAGATTCGGCAACTGTGCAGTGAAGAGAATGAGCTGGTAGGTCCCAGCTCCCCGGCCCTTAGGGGGCGTTGGGTGGTGGAGTGACACAGTGTCAGAATCTGACACTCTTTGAAAGCTTGTCTGTTTCACCTCCGTGCCAAGTATATTTGATCTTTCTGATGCTCTTTGACTGACCTTACTCTCTCCTTTTGACTCCCCCGGCCAGATCTTGACACTGCAGACGCAGCATGCGGAGCAGGAGGAGAAGATTGGGGAGTACGAGGCGGAGCTGGAGCGTGCGCGGGAGGAGCTGCGGAGGCTGCAGGATGAGGCAGCTCTCATGGAGCAGAAGGTGGAGTCGGCGCGGGCCAGGTTGAGTCCGCTGCAGGACTCTGTCAAAGACTCGTACTCAGAGGTGTCACAGGTGGGGACCCTCCACCTCCTCCACCATCTCCTCCTGCTCCTTACCATGTCATGTGACTCCTACCCTGCTTGGTACCATAACAACAGAATAACAGAAACCCTCGGCTAATGCCTCCTAATCATTAATTATCAGCAGAGCTCCTTTCATTCAAAGTATTTTTCTGCACTTATTAACTGGAAAAATTATCAATACTAAAAATGGTTGGAGACGGCAACAGATTAAGGGTCTAATTCTAACCATACTCTGTAGTATTCTATCCCTTCCGTAATGTAAAAAAAAAACAATGTATAATCATGTTTAAAAAAATGCATTAATCCACTGCTAGCACATTGCTTGTAGTGTGTAGCGCTATGCTAGCATGTATTTTACAAGCTACAGTCTGCATTCGTGTACCTGGTTGTTGACGCTCTTCTCCGCTCCAGGTCCAGCAGAAGCTCAGTGAGCTGCAGGAAGAGGAGAGCAGCACCATGGCCCAGATCAGCTGGAGGAAACACCTCCAGGACGAGCTGGTGCTGGTGAACGGGGCATCCACCGTGGAGCTGGAGCGACAGTCCGAGGAGGAGCCCACGGAGCTGCCTGAGCAGGAGGAGGCCGAGGAAGAGTCGTCGTCCAGGAGTCCCGAGGAACAGGAACCCAAATCCGATACCCCAGAAGGTTTCTATAACAACAGCGGTGCCTGGCCGCATCTCAGCATGGTGAGAGAGCCGGCATATGCGTTACTCTGCCTTTTCTGACTGAAACACTTTATTATGTCAGTTGCAGCTGTTAACCAACGTCCTGTTGCTGTTAACGAATCGATTACCCCGCAGTCTCAGCCATTTGGGTGTTCTGATCGGTGGTAAACTACATTTTGGTCTCTCACTCATTCAGGAAAGCTGTAATTCTAGCACTTTAGTTGAAATGGCAAGTGACATTACAAAGGAGGAGGAGTCACCGAATGATGGCACCCTCAAGGTATGGACTGTATCCAGGATAGACCTGCCAGTTCTGAGGCACAGCCTCTGATGTAATATCCTGTCTGCTGCAGAGCACAGGCTGCTGGCCAATAATCTTAGATCCACATGTACACTCTGTCTGCCTGTTAGCAGATGGATTCACCGGAGCCGGAGAAGAACCTAGAGCCCCCCCAGCCCCCCACACAGGAAATTACCCAGGAAAACACTCCTCCTGCCAGCACGGGGCTCGACTTCTTCCAGGCAGACCCCTTCACTGACCGTAAGGCCCGCCACTCCTACTCTCCTGTGTCCTGAATCTGGATTAGTGCCGACCTAAATGACTGTTTTTGTCTTTGATCTTTGTAGATGATCCATTCAAGGATGACCCATTTGCAAGGGTCGATGTTTCTGGTAGGTACCTGCATTCACGTAGATGTCAGGGATGCATGTTCTCTAAATGTATGTTACAGCATCGCGGAAAAACAGAAAGTACCAAACTGCATGTGTCATGTATGATTAGGTCTGCGCCCGTCTTCAGTACTTTTTGTTGCGTACCCATAGATCCTTTCGGAGGGGACCCCTTCAAGGGCACGGACCCCTTTGCTGCAGATGCCTTCTTCAAACAGCCTTCAGCTGATCCTTTCACCTCCAGTGATCCCTTCGGCGGCGTTCAAGGGTCTTTGGAGCCCAGCTTGTTTGACAGTCAGCCCAATGGCAAGGCCGTCCCCGACCCCTTTGGCTCCCAAGCTAACGACATGTCAGACGCAGATCCTTTCAGCTCCCACGTCATCCACGCTGGTTTGGACCCCTTCACGGCCTCCCCGCCTTCTCGTGAACTTTCTATGGTCAGTCTTGGGTTGTGCTGAAGGATTCAATGAAGTTTTAAGAGAGCGTCTGTGTTCTATTTAGGAATGCGATTGACAGATGTGAGCACAGAGGACATACCGTAATATCTGGACGTGAAAGTGTCTTTTGCCAATAGCTGGTCATCTTAGAGATGGTAGAGACTTAACATTGGTCATTGTTGTTGCTACTGGGGGTTGTGGTGGAAGACGGGGTTCAATAAATTCTGTGAAAACCTTCAGTTTGTTCAGTCAAGCCTATGCCAGTTTTATGTTTTATGTACATTACCTAATTAAATAACCAGTTTTATGTACATAAAGTGCCTTAGGTGACCTTTAAGGTCAAGAGTTGGAACTAAACGTAGTATTTAAATTGTACCAATTAGGGATGGGCCGATCCACATTTTTTCAGTTCCAATCTGATTTCGATACGAAACTGCTGATACTGATACAGATTCTGATACAAAAGCTCTTTTTACTTTAATAATAATCTTGGCTACTAGAAATATACATATTATACTGTTCCACCTCCTTTGTACATCTTGTCTCAAGCGTTTTTGAAGCATTTGCAGTTCAATATGAATATCTTCAAGCAAGGCTGCGCAAGTGGCGAATGCTTAAAATGCCTCACAATTTTTCTCCCGCTTGCAACAGTGTTACTTACACTTCATTGCAATAGCAGCCCCTTGTGTATCACAAGCTGTAAGGGGTGTGCCGCCCAAGCTAGTGACTCCCAAAACATCCATTGCTTTTTTCATATTATTCTCATTCCCTCGCACAATTGCATGCACTTAGTTTAGTGGGATTTTCCATTAAATGCTACCCCCACCTCTTTAAAACTTTGTTTTCACAAAGATTAAGTGCAGGTTAAAAGTATATAATATTTCCAGATCGTCACCCTCTTATTTCATGTTCTCATGCTGCTCCTACTGCAATGGGTATGCATATGACGTCACAGCAGACGGAAGTCACCACACTGACACCCACTGAGTGGCAAACAGACAGAGCCACAGCATTAGTATTCAGCTTGAATGCCACAAAAAACACATTTAAAATTGAAAAAAGCTGATGTGCAAGTGAATGGACAAATAACCATTTCATGTTAAATGTACCTTGTTAGAGACTGGCAAAAACTAAATCCAGCGTGGATTGGTTACATATGACTGATACCCAATCCATTAAATAGATCTGGATCGGCGCTGATACCGATCCGAATATCAGATTGGTGCATGTCTAATACCAATAACTGGATACTGTCACACATATACATTGTTTTATTTTGGTCAGAGCAGTGTTAGCCTCTTGGGTGTAGACAATTGTCCATCTACAGTAGCTTCACTTCTTTCTCTCTGTCTCTGTCTCTCTCAGAAGGACTTGCCAGCCTCCATGAATGATCCTTTTGCCCCCGGAGGCACAGCGGTGAATGTAGAAGCAGACTCTGGTAGGACTGCAGGGCTACTCTGGGAAGCCGGGCACCCAGCTGTATTGACATAGATTGCGGCAGTCTTTTGTTGTTTTTCTTTTGAACATCGCGTCTCTCTCCGTCTCTCGCTTTTTCGTAGATCCCTTTGCTGCTGTGTTTGGCAACGACACATTCACAGGGGGGTTTGCAGACTTCAGTGCCCTTTCAAAGGTAACATACTTCCCAGTCTGCGTGACCCTTAAAGGACGTGTGTGCTGCTTTGGGGTTAGACGACGTTCACCCCCTACTCACTTCGCAGGCGAATGGGGACGACCCTTTCGGATCCTCCAGCACGTCCGGTAACAAGAACTTGTTCAAGGATGAGAGTCAGCCGAGTAGTCCTGAGGTCCCCCCGGCTCTGCCCCCCAAGACCGGGACCCCCACCAGACCCCCTCCACCTCCTCCAGGTCACTTACATTTTATCTTAAGCTTAAATTGCATTTAAATTCTTACTGTCTTCAGTGTTCTTCTTTATTATTAAATCTTGACTCTTCACAGCCTTTAAGTCGTTCATAAAGTCTGTACTTGTTACATTTTTTTTCTTCAGTGTGCTTGCACCTTACAGTTGTATGTAAATTAGTCCGGTCTTACATTTGCATTTTAATTCACAGAATAATGGGGAATTCAGCCTCAGAATCTGAAGTTTTACTTTTTGTACGCTAACAGCCTGCGAAAGTCATGTGACTCAACATGATATTATTCTTAAACTTTTGTGGTAAAATGACTCCTGAGACTGTATTTTATAATAACTCATTACTTCTGCAACCCTGTCCCGTATACTCAGTTGGTGGTGGATAATACTCTCTTAAAATGACATTTTTAATCTTTACTGTTCCAGGAGAAAACAATCTTTTTAAGTCCTGAAGCAACTGTGCTTCATGAATATTTATATAAGCCTACCTGAGTGACAGCTAGTGTCACTCGGTCCATCCTATAAGCAGGCAGTTGCTGTAGTAAATCGGCATGGCTGGGTGTGGCTGCTTTCTCAGAGTGCCCTAGGTATATTTTGTGCTATTTTATGCTCCCTCGTTAGCCTCCTCTAACCAGCTAGTAACTAAACTGTTGGCAGTAGAAATGCTATTATGTGGCACCGAGGCTGCAGTGAGGTAGACCAGCCAAAGGCTGCATGCTCTGTGAGGGAGAGATTCAGACAGGCTATGTATTTGGCAGCCAGCTGTGGATGTAGTCAACTGTGTCAGTGCCCTTAATGCCCAGCTCTGCACTGGGCAGCTGGCACTCCTGCAGTGGAGCATCATCAGTGTTAACACTGGGCCCAGCT
The DNA here is from genome assembly GCA_026777045.1 of Hyperopisus bebe. NCBI lineage: Eukaryota > Metazoa > Chordata > Actinopteri > Osteoglossiformes > Mormyridae > Hyperopisus > Hyperopisus bebe. Next base: position 9,609,028 of record JAODJW010000033.1, on the reverse strand, counting down.
GCATCCTGCTTTCTCGATCTCAAAGTCAAGCTTTGTCTCGTCTGTGTATGCAGGTAAGCGGTCTACGATTTCGCGATCAGAGTCCTCAGACTCCTTCCAGCGGAGAGTGCCGTTCGTCGCCCACAGCTCCGTGGACTTCTCCTCACTTCCCGCCAAGGTCAGCCAGGACCCCTTTGCGGAGTCCCTGCCTGCCCACCCTCCACGGGACCCTGAAAGATTTGCCAGCTTTGACAAAGTGAGCACTTCCCCTACGTCCTCCCCACCCCCTGAGACCCTGTAATATCGCACTCCCCCCACCCCGTCACTGTCCCAAAGCCACCCCCAATTAACAGCAGTCTCAGTCACACCTCCAGACATAGCCAAACTCAAAACACTGGAGTACTTTTTTTTTATTTTTATTTTTTTAAATTGACCAATCCATGACTTTAAAGGTAAGCCCTCAACCTGTCACCTGTAGTCTACGATTCTTATGTTAAACACCATCTCTCTATCCTAGCCATACTTGCTGAAATATTTCAATGTCAAGCTTTTTCTCTGTACATATTTTGTAAACTTCATGTACATTTTTTTTGTGGAATGGATGTATCACAGTATTTAGTTTTAATGCCTCCCATTTGGGGTGGGTTGACATTTGAAGATGCTCAATGAGGTGTTCGTAACCTTTTTAAAAATGCAGATCAGCTTTAAATACCTTATGACAAATCCATCAATGGCTATACCAAAAATACATCAGTTATACCAAAAAATAGGAATTGGAAACCAAAGTTTCCCTTGGAGGGTTGTGCCAATCTTGAATCGTCTCCATTGGGCTCTCCAGGAAACCCCTCATTTCCGGTGAGGTTAGGTTGCTCACTTTGGTCCCGCTAAACCCTTTCCTCCCCCACTGACCACTCAGGCACGGCCAAACATACTACCGGCTCACTGCATTGTGCACATCCCGCACGCACCCCACGGTCCTGCACCTACTAACTGTGTCTGTGCACGCGTGCCTGTGTGTGTCACTTCCTGTCCCCTCCGAGCTGCCCGCATTGGCTCTTGCTCTGGCGTCACTTCCCTTTGCATCCCATTACTGAACCTCATCACTTCTGTGCTCATCTTTAAAAAAAAAAAAAAAAAAATTTTTGCTCTTCAGAAGCTGGATGATTTCCCTTTGCTCTTGATTTTGTTTAATTGCCATGAAAACAATAAAGAATCAAACCTCCCTCATTCTTTGAAACTCAGTCTCTGTAATGCCTGTATATGTATGTATAGCAATATACACATATATACACACATTCTACGTGTGTGTTTCTAGGTTTGTGACAGCGTTGGTTGAAATTTAGGCTGGGAATAAATCAACTCATGACCTCCCATTCATAATTTAAAAGTCAAAGTAAGGATTTATTACATTTATTATTGAAACCAGTGGAACTGTCAGCTTTTGTATACGTGTAATCTGTATATCGGGTGGGTCAGCGTGTTGATTTAATCTGGTCTGTGGTTGATCACCTCCGTTTAATCTCGCCTTCAGCCATCTCTATGTAAATAACTGCATGTTCAGTGGGGCTGGTACTGACAGACTGGCGGTATGTTCATATAAAAATTAATGTTACACTCCATTAAAAATGTTGCATTTAAAATCTCTTAAATGTATATGTATTTATATTTGTCATTGTAAGATGCAGCCAGGGATATATAAAAAAAACAGATGAGATGAGGATTAAAAGTTCAGCCAGACAGTGTCCTGGGCTTAGCATAGTGGTCTCTGATGTTGGTCCACCTCGCTTGACTGCATAAGTGTGTCCCTGCCAGCCTCGTCCCTCACTATCATCCGCGAGTTTCAGCGCCTTTAAACGGACTTTGCTGAAATAGCTTTCCTGGTCCCGACAACCTCCGCGCACGCTAACATCCCCTGCTCACAGATCAGGGCTCCAGTCCCATGGTGTTGCCACCCCTTCAGTGTACACATGGTCCTTATGCTGATCACCTTGAGCATCTTCATTGGAGGGAAACCATTTGTCACACGGTTTTTGTTTACTTCAACCGTGTCCAGAAGGCACAAGTCATCCAGGACAGCATAACCTTGTGTACCACTGTTGAGATCTGAAGCGGTCATAATCAGCTGTGTCTTTAATCATGGGTGTGTGAATTGCCGTTTTTGTTATGTTCTGTCATGCAACCTGGATGCTTTAACTAAGAAACTGAAGCATTGTGATGTCGTAATAGATGTGATGGTTAATTATGACATTGGAGGACAGCTGGAATAACCTTGCATGTTTCTTACAATAGCCAGTGCTGCTTTACTTGTGTTTATATTGGTACCTTCTGTCAAATCTAGAAATGAATATTTCCACTGGAATCCCAAGAGAATCCAGAACACAAAATATAATAGAGTTATAGAGGGATGTAGCTGACCAGTCAGAATGCAGAGTGGTCATTCTAGTGGGTTATTGGGAGACGATTGCAAGGTGGTTTTCCTGTGCGTCTCCCTGACACCTCTCGAGTTTCGGGCCGCGTGGCTGTGTTGCACATGCTCGGTGTGTATCGGGGTGATCTGACAGGGCTGTGGTTGTGTGTGTGCGTGCGCCTGCCCGCGCACGCGTGTCTGTGTGTGGCGCAGTACCCCACGGAGGAGGACATGATAGAGTGGGCGAAGCGGGAGAGCGAGCGGGAGGAGAAGGAGCGCCTGGCACGGCTGACGCGGCAGGAGCAGGAGGACCTGGAGCTGGCCATCGCCCTCAGCAAGTCGGAGTTCTCCTGAGGCACACAAGGCCCCTTCTCAGGAATGCTTCCACCGGGGGAGGGGGTCCTTACAGCTGAACTGGGGGTGTCCGGCTCCATTTGCTTTCCACTTCCCAACGTCAACTACCAGCGTACCCTCCGCCTCATGGCGCTGTCCGCACTGTCACTGGTGGCTTGGGTTCCAGTGTGAAAGGGGGCATTAATGTAGTGTGGCAAAGCTTTTTAAGGGACTGATTCCTAACGTTACCTCAATTCCCTTGGTTGAATCCCATCCCAAACTCCCCTTCCCCCCATCCCGACTGCTCTGGTGTCTTTTTTTGTCTCAACTGAGATCATACCTGCCTTGACTCCCGGCACTAATTTTAACTTTCATAGCCTTTCCGAGAAACTGCCATCCTTGAATTGACCTCAGCGGCTTCCTCTAGCCTTATAAGTGTGTTTAACGTGGATTAATGGCTACTTGAATAATATGTGCACGCCAGGTTTCGTCTGGTTTTAGCTCATGTAGTTATTGAAAGAAGGGTAGCATGTTAGCTTCTCAGATGAACGACTACCTGGAGAATAGTAATGTCTTCTCCCACCTCGGTGACCAAATCTTGGATGCACTGAAATACGTTTTTAATCGCAGCTCATTACTCAGTTGCTCAGTGTCTCAGTGTCCGTCGTGTTTGATATGTTGGTATCACGGTGCGTGGCTTTTGGCAGAGGTGGAGTCGAGGGTCATGCAACCAATGGTGATGGCGCACTGTAGTCATGCATGACATCTAATTAAGTGACAGCTGTATGTTACACTCATGGCATGTGTAGGTAAATATAGGGTAGCATGGGGTCAGAGTATTTTCCAAAGTCCACATAACCATTATCTTCAAAGAAATTAAACTCAGTTTAAGTTGGGGGAGAGGGAGGAGGGGGTAGGATTGTACCAAAAATAGGTTTCATGTGTAAGTGATGCATTTTTATCTCTGTCATGTAACATATATGTAACATGGTGCTGCGGGACAATTGGATGGCGGCAGTTAGGAACACAGAGCTGTAATACGAGTCTGATTCCCGTGTATGTCTTGTCCTGATGGAATGATTTCTCTTGGTTGTAATATGGCACAGAACAGCAATTTGCGAGATGGATTTTGGACTAACCTTACTCTTCCCTACCCTCCTTTTGCTTAATATTCAGGATGGATTGTACGGACTGCACAATCCAATTTTAAAATAGCATTAAGCTGATGGGCTCCTGCTGAAATAGGCTCCCTTTGCACAGGGGAAAAAGCTAACAGCTTAATGATTTATTATAGCAGGTACCTCTGTCCTAATGGTGCAAAAGCGTAATTATAACAGATGCTCAGCCTGAGGATCAAAAAGGTCTGAGAATTATAAATATTAAAGTTTCATCTCACTTTTAGGATGACTTTCGTGTTTCTTTGAAACTGAGACAGTTGCAATTCATCTTAAGAAATAACAGCATGCAGCCCCCTCACCTCACCTAAAATACAAGCCCAATGTTCTCATGGCACAGAATGTGAAACTATGGATTTTTTGTTTGAGGAGTATGGAGGAATGTCGTACAGGGCCTTTCTGACAGTAAGTTTTATCTGCAGGTGTCGTGTTTGAAATACCCCCCCCCCCACTCCACAGTTCCTTTCATAGCCCCCCCGCCTTCCATTTTTAAAAATGATAGGAAATCTCCCTGTTAAAGCACCCAAAGAATTGCCTGTTTTAACACTGACTCACTACTGTGTGTGACTGTTTGTGAGGACAATGAATCTAATTTTTGTTTTCCAAATGTGTGCCTTCATGTTAGCTTTGAATGTAACTGATGTACCCCCTAAGCAAGTTATCAGTTGCCATTTTCAGGGTAAAAAGGGTGTTAATTCTGTACAAGTACTATGTGTGATATTAGCCTCTCTGATCTCATAGGAATGATTATTAAGCATTAGCATTGTATAAGTGCCATTCTTTGCAGTATAGTGACATGAGATTCTCTTCTCAATCAGTGCCATACAGATACCATCTGCCATTGGGGGGTATGCAGGGAATACCTAATTTTGTTGCTTGTATTGTTCATGTTTTTCATAATGTGGATCTGTGTGTCTGCCTGTGGGCTGGTTCTGTGGAAAATGGCTCCTTTCTGAGCCCTCAAGTGACTGAAGCGTACCTCGTCTTTCCCAATAAGACTGCACTGCTGCCTCTGAGATGTTAATGTGATTGATTACACCCCCTCCCTTTACGCCCCTGGCCACCAAGCGCTTGTCAAAACCTAATGCGGGAATGTCAGCCTGGACAGCCACTCTGCTGACCCTGTTGTGGCCATGAAGACTCCACAGTGAAGAGTGCCCATCCTTTGACAGTGAAGTTTCATGGGGGAATGAACAGCCAAGCATATTAACTGCTCATATCTGACACTATTTTTTCCCCCTGTGTATTGGGATTGCATAGAAGGATTTCAGTAGCTTAGAATATCATCATATAGACTGGCTTCCTAAAAATCTCCAGTTCCTTCCTCCAAAGATGTTCCATCTGTGTAAATACACAGGGGCTCCGCTTTGTCCATTCCGGAACCTCTGCTCTCGCCTCCTCTGACCCCTTTGATCCATTTTGTATTTAAAGGTCCCCCCCCCCCCCCCGGCTGACCTATAACTTGTATAGACTTCTCACGCATTAAATCGAAACCACTGATGTATGTAAGCGATCTATATAGACTTTTTAAAACTGGCTAATTTTATTTTTTAACATCAGATACTTTTTCCCGTCATGGGGCTGATTGTTTAAAAATGCTGCATATAACATGTAATTAAAAACAGAGTATAATAAATGGGGAAAAAACTTGGCTGCTTTGTCATTCGATGATCATAAGTCATGGGTTATTCCTTAAACTGTTATTCACTTCTGTTCTGTTAGGTATACAAGCTGGGACTCAGATTGGGATTTCCACAGCAGATACTTTCATTACACACACAGGTTTAAATGCCATTTTCTAATACCTGTTTTATGAACCACTGCTTAAGCCTTAAGGTCTGCCTCGGCCTTTTGATTTCATGGGTCTGGTCTAAACTGGCTATCGTGTCTCAGTTCTTCTAGAGTTTTTCATAAAATAGTGAATGGTACAAGTTCATAGTTATAATATTTGCATATGGTGAGGTCAGCATGTGCCCCTCATGTTACATTGCGTGTTACATTATCACAGAACTAAAACTCATTTTGGTAAGCGCACAACGAGTTATGACCATTTGAATCTGTATTTGGTAGGATTGGAAAGCTGTTGTTTTTTGCAAAAGTACATATGAAAACATACCTCTTTAAGATTCACTTACCTAAATTGAACCAAGAAACATGGGGATGCCGTTTTTAGAGTAATATGCAATATGACCGCTAGAATTTATGTGCAGGTCTCTGAGATGGCTTTTATCACAAATAAATAACGGGCTTATATATAAACCACGCTGAAAAGGCTGAGATGTTAATGGATTGCATTTTATAATGATTAAAAGGGCTGTTTTTTGTTGTTGTTGAATGGGCACATGGTCAGTCTATAAGCCATAATAACACGGTACCTTTATATTTTTATCATCTGCCTCCTCCCAGTGCAGCATTACATTTTAGTAAACTGCTGAAGTCAACTACATTCTGCAATAGGCAGCGGATGCCTGTCACCAGTCTGCCTGCTGATGGGGGAGTATGTACAGGCAGAGAGGGAGTGGTCCTCAGACACAAGGGGGTCTATACATGCAGAGGGAGCAGTCCTCAGGGGCATGGGGGGTCTGTACAGGCAGAGAGGGAGTGGTCCTCAGAGACACAGGGGGGTCTATACATGCAGAGGGAGCAGTCCTCAGGGACACGGGGGGTCTATACAAGCAGAAAGGGAGTGGTCCTCAGAGACACAGGGGGGTCTATACATGCAGAGGGAGCAGTCCTCAGGGACACAGGGGGGTCTATACATGCAGAGAGGGAGTGGCCCTCAGAGGCACAGGGGGGTCCTCAGAGACAGGGGGTCTGTAAAGCTGCAGACATGTACTAAGCATATGCCACAGTCTGACCTAGCCCAACAAAAAACGCACTGGTCCATCACATTTGCTCTGCTTTAAGGCAGACTGATCAGTTGCAGTGTGGCATTTGGAGCTAGCAGGAGAAGTTTCCTGTAGTTCGGGGAATACAGGAATTCGGTGGGGGTAGTTTAAAAAATATATACACACACACATACACCCTTTGTAGTTAAGAGTTGCAGCTTCAACTCTTCTGGGAAGGCTGTCCACAAGGTTTAAGAGTGTGTTTATGGCAATTTTTGACCATTCTTCCAGGAGAGCATTTGTGAGGTCAGGTACTGACGTTAGACAAGAAGGCCTGGCTCGCAGTCTCTGCTCTAATTCATCCCAAAGGTGTTTTATCAGGTTGACGTCAGGGCTCTGTGCAGGCCAGTCAAGTTCCTCCACACCAGACTCGCTCATCTATGTCCTTATGACCTTGCTTTGTGCACTGGTGAGCAGTCACGTTGGAACATGAGGCTATCCCCAAACTGTTCCCATAAAGTTGGGAGCATTAAATTGTCCAAAATGGCTTTGAACGCTGCAGCATTAAGAGTTTCTTTCACTGGAACTAAGGGGCCAAGCCCAACCCCTGAAAAACAACCATACACCATAATCCCTCTTCCACCATACATTACACATGGCACAGTGCAGTCAGGCAAGAACCATTCTCCTGGCAACCGACAAACCCAGACTTGCCCATTGGACTGTCAGACAGAGAAGCGTAATTCATCACTCTGTGATTTTACGTGGCCTACCACTTCGTGGCTGAGTTGCTGTTGTTCCCAATTGCTTCCAGTTTGTTATAATACCATTAAGAGTTGACTGTGGAATATTTAGTAGAGAGGAAATTTTACTAATGGACTTATTGCACAGGTGGCATCCTATCACGGTACCACGCTTGAATTCACTAAGCTCCTGAGAGTGGCCCATCCTTTCGCAAATGTTTGTAGAAAGAGTCTGCATGCCTAGGTGCTTGATTTTATGCACTTGTGGCTATGGAAGTGATTGGAACACCTGAATTCAATGATTTGGAGGGTGCCATTTGGCAATATAGTGTATGTCATGGATGTTACCTTCCTCACAACCATGCATGAAAACATGCAGTGAATCAGTTATTTACTGCTGATCTTCAGCCAGAGTGGTCCAATTGTTACCTTGTTCTCAAAATGGGCTCACATAAGTAGTTCAAAGACAAGTAAAGCTTACTGACTCATGCTAGTTGGTTTATTACCTTTAATTGCATTAAACTATTGACTGACACAGTAACCTCACCCTCCATTGTCACATTGCTACAAATCAGACCCATTCACTGTTGGATGGGACCTCAAGCTCAAGCATTAGGTCAGAGTGAACTGACATCCCATACAGGGTGTACCCCAGCCTTGTACCAATGCTGCCTGGGACAGACTCCAGGCACCTGCGTGACCCTGACCAGGTCAAGCAGTAGCTAGTCTTCAAAGACTAAAATCCTGCATGTGTTCTTTTTTTTTTAAGACCCTAGATTTAGAAAAGGAGGCTTAATGAGAAATCAGTTCAATAAAGCACAAACCAGCCCTTAAGGAGAACACTTTATAATACTTTTTTGTGGCCCTTAACTAACCGATTGATTAAAAAAAAAAAAAAAAAAAAAAAGCAGGTCCAATCTGTCACCCTAGCACCAGGATTGTGTGTGATTACAATGTGTCTGCGTTTTAAGCATATTTGATTTTGCCTCAATCCCTGCAAGCAGCAAGCAGACACATAGACTTACGGCAGCCCGACAGACATTTTCAATGCGCGAGCCTGGCAGTCGCTGACCGTGAATTACCACGGTTCGGTCTAATGATTTACATACAGAAACAGTCGATGGAGCCTTTGGCGCCAGACATTTCATCCGTGTTACACACACATTTAAAAGGCTTAACAGGCTGATTAAGCCTAACTTATTGAGATTTACTATTTAAACGATCGGCCTGCAATGTAATTCCTTGCGAGATTAATGCAAAAGTCGATCAGAAACGTGTAATTTTCTAATGCTTAGTTTACGCAGATGGGTGTTAAATGTCTTCTAAAAATATAATTATTGTATTGATTTTGAATGGGTTTAATCGTTAAGTAAAAAAAACATAAAAGGAACTTCTTTAAATAATTTAACAACCTGTTAATTCAAACCAACCACATTAATCGCTTGTATTTCGGAGCCTTTCGTTTTGTGTCTGCTGATCGATAATTTCATTTTTTGAATAAAGTATGTAATTTAATAATATGCTTAAGAACCGAATCATCCTGACGTGTAGTTCGTGTTCATTTCCCCTTTTGCTCAGTATAGGTGCGCAAAAGGATGTTTTTGATATCAGCATTACACTGAAGGGACGATCATCCACGTACCTTTTAAGCAAAACAGCATCTCTGGGAGGAAAATGGCATGACAGGAGCATCATTTATGTGCATTAAACTACATCACCACTTACTTTAAAACCTTGATGATGTACAAGGAATGAAATACAGGCGAATTGTCCCCCTCACTCATGTCCGCAGAGATCTAACTATAATTCATTCAACTAAACAAACGCAGCGCCTGTTATTCATTTATAAGTTCATATACATCATTCATCCGCTTCCGTTGATACGTTGCCGGCCCGGTGTTTTATATTTATTTATGTCGCTGCTTGGCTGGGCTCCCTGGGTCACTGCCAGCGCTGCCGGTGCATTGCCCGATCGTTAAGAGGACTGCAGTGTGCAGCGTGATCGTGATGATGAGATCCGCGGGGGGGCGTCACTGAGCAGGAGGGTGAAGGGCGGTGTGTGTGTCCGCAAGTGCCTGTGCGTGTGTCTCAATGAAGAGCCTGGGAGCGAAAGGCACACAGAGGAGGTTAGTCTAGAAAGTGTATGATAGTCATCCCTTTCTGATTAAGGCTGCGTTTTTCTCGTGTTCCCCCACCCCCTCCCCGCCTACCGCCGCTGCACGATCTCAAGGGCCGAAGCCACCTTGTGAATTTCCAGCACTTTTCCTCATCTCTGGAGCAAACTGCCAGATGAAAATGTCAGGGGAAGCCGGAGCGCTGCCGAACGGGTAAGACGAGCAGGGGCGCCTGTGTGCGGGACCCGCTCCGGCGTCTTTGCCGTTGCTTGTCCCTCTGTACACGACGTCGGGGCTGATTCTGTATCGCTACACTTTTCACATGCGTTGTTGGCCAGCTGTTTTATCGCAGTGCTTTTTTTGGCAGCGATCGTGGGTGATGCAGCCAAATATTTTTTGTAATCTGTTGCATAACACAATTTAATAAACTAATTGGCTGAAATCTGCGTCTTGTACTCGGCTGTCTGTGATGGGCATCTCTCTTCATCTGTTATCGTTCGATTACTGCACCCGTATAATACTCCTCGTGGTTTTATTTTATCAGTAAAGCTTCTTTGCTGAATTCCAGAAAGATCTGTTTTCCTAGTTTTCGTTTTACATGAAGGTACAGGAAAGAGACTGCAGAACTCTTTCGACTAATACACTATTGTGAATATGTAAATGTGTTTGTTGTCCTATTAGATATGCTACTGTATCTCTAGACAAAAGTACAACAAAATACAGGCCCAAAAAAGTAGCACTCTAGTTTTTCACCAGGTATTTTCTGCAGTAATGTCTCCGTTTTCTGTCATCCTGGCTGTTAGCATTTGCAGTTAAATAATCCATCAATCCTGTCCCACCTTCTTACAACATAATGCATCTTAGGATAGTATCTATTACTGAGTACAGTGCATTCAGAATAAAGTCAGGGTCACTGTGACTCGTCTGGTTTGAGGATGAGACAGCACACTTATGTAAATAGACAGCAGATTAGCAGAGGGGACTCTAAAATAACATTTCCCCAGGCCATTGTGGATTAGGTGTTGCAAGGAATGGACAAGCCTTCAGAGCCCAACGCCGACAGCGTCTGAAGCTTCCCGAAGATATCTGGCAACACCAACGCCATCACATAAATGCTGTGTGGATGAAAAGTATGCTGTCAAGGAGATCAATATGTCCTCAGACATTTAAAGTTGCAACAAATCATTACAGCCTCAGTATGTTCTGTACTGTGTTTACACTGAGAGTTCTGGATTAGATTGTTCATATTTGGAATCTTGGATGACTGGATAGCTATGGTTAGACAGGCTTAAGACAAACAACAGTGTATCACAGTGTGGGTTTCCTCATTGGGGTGCAGGCCTTTGAGTGGGCCTGTGTCAGAGCAGGGCATATGATCTCACAGACTGCTGGTCATCCGGCCCTTCAGCCCTGAGGGAGCGTCTACTGAACTGAGCATCTACTGAAGTGGACCAAGCCGAAAATGCAGCTCTGTGTGTAGATGTAGAGGGAAATGTAGATGTGTCATGCTATTGCCATTATATACCACCTTGGAATTGGGGCCTAGAGAATGACACAGGATGCTTGGTCAGGATGATCTAAAAAAGGATCAGTTTTGAAAATAAAGGCAATAATTTATTTTGGTCGTTATGCTCAGTCTCGCTGCATTGTGAGATGCATGCATTACTGCCCATATTTGGGTAAGATATAGGAGTCTTGGTATTTATACAGTGCAGCCTGGTAGCCAATGAATTTCTTGGAAAGTGGCATGTTTTTTTTGTAACTGCACATGTCCCCACAGTGTTTTATATGATGGGATCATTATATGCGCTGTCCCACCATGGAGGCCAGCTTTGCTCTGTGCCGTCTAACTTGATTCATGTCTTGGCTGATGTTAGTTTTACAAATATCTTGTAGACCAAATGGTAAGTAGTTGATGAAGTATACTCAGGTACGTTCAATGCAAATAGCTACTTCACTGTTTGTGAATATTGGAGATTCAGTAACTATTCAGTAACTCCATTATGTTTGGCTACTATGCTTGCCCTCGAGTCCTTTATCCCTCAAGTTGTGACAATAGCTATAAGAATTGTTCAAATATTACTTTGTTTTCTGTCCTGGTAGATTATCAAGAACTGAATGAAAATTTTAGCGTTTTGTGATTCTGTGTAAATTCTTCTACATATAGATTAATTGTGAGGAAAAATACCTAATTTTAGACATGCATCCTGCAACCTTTAACTGCAAAATATTTGCAATTGCGAATAAAATTGTACTGTCCCTTTCCATATAATGACCACATATCGAATATTCAGTTTAGTACGTTTTTCTCTTTTTTACGTTATTTTGTTAGAATAATCTGCATGGAGATTGAAATACCTAGAAGTGGTTAGTGGTCCATGAGGAGGGAAGCTGATGGGCTAACAGACGCCTGACATCATGGTTGCCTGGCCTTCACTGGACAGGACTCTCTCAGGGTCCTGTTTGAGGCACAGTCGCTCTGTCCTCTTTCTACAGGCATGCCTGCCCATCTGATGCTTCAGGAGTTTTCTGCGCTTTTACTCTGGTTTTTGTGAACAAACATGAGCTATTTCAGGGATCTAGAGATCCTGTCTTACAAACGGTCTCATTTAGTGGGCTGTAGAAAAAAAGTGACTGCTTTTCACATTTTTGAAAGCATCCTGATGTTGGCTGGATTAAGTATATGGAAAGAGATCTACACTCTACATGTATCTGTATTTTGACATAAAGATGTCGTCTGTGGAGGCTCGATTCGTCTTCTCTGGGTTGGCTGAGACAGCAGGACAATGGGATGCCAGATGTTCTCCCACAGGCAATTCTTGTGAGGGTCTGGATGTGGGTGTGCTCCTTGCCACTGTGGGTCCTGCCAATAGGAGCGGTTATTGTTCATCTCTCCTGCGTGCTCGTGCTATAAGGGCTACTGAACACACAGTGACTGTAAACCCTTGATAATAAGGTAGGAATCCAGTTGGTCGGTGCAGACAGCAAGCCACTTGTTTATGAAGGGAAAGGCAGTGTAAGGGGTTTGGGTGTGACACCATGGTGACTGACCTCTGACTCTATCCCCATCAGACCTCTCAAGTCAGAGCTGTCTGCGGCCTTGGATGATTGCATGGTAGCTCTGGACCTTTTCCTGCGGAACGACTTCGAGGGGGCGCTGTCTCGCCTGCGGAGCCGGTAAGGTGCCTGTAAGGGAACGTCCCAGTGTAGTGGGATGAAGTGCTCTCCCCACATCACTATAGGTGTTTTTTAATATGCCTACTAGAGCATTCTTGTATTCTTACATACCCGTTTGATATCATCTTCCATTCTTGAAATAAAGTCCCAATACTCTAGAACAGACGTACAATAAAGACGTACGGTAAAAATCCCCAGATGTCATTCTTGCCCCACCCCAAATATAAATAATCGGTCGCTTCTTTGCTAATGAGAACAATCCCATGATTCATTGTGTTCTAAGTCTGTTCTTGGGAGGTACGTTAGCAAGAATGCTTCTGCCAAGACCACAAATACATTCTTTACGTTCTGGGTATTAATAAGCAGCCCACACTCCCCAGGTCCTCCTTTCTTTCATTTCCCCCCACACTCCTTTTCTTTTTCTCTTTCCTTTCCACACCCACCCTCTGCTGCCTCAGCTCTTCTCCTCTTCCTCCTCGGTGAAGAATACCTACAATTTCTCTCTTGAATGATTGTCTGGGTCCGTTTCCTGGTGTCCAGAGAGAGCAGAATCTGCTTTCCCGGTCTGTATTGCAGAGTAAATGAAATTAGAGCAATATTCACATTGGGGGGGGGGGGGGGCA
>JAODJW010000033.1:9558936-9589715 GCA_026777045.1 Hyperopisus bebe | reverse complement strand
CCCGCCCCCTTGCCCCCCCCCGCCCCAGGCCGTCATCCGCTTCCAGGAGTGCTGCGAGGCCCAGCACCAGTGGAAGCAGTTCCACCACATGTGTTACTGGGAGTTGATGTGGTGCTTCACCTACAAGCGTCACTGGAAGATGGCCTACTTCTACGCCGACCAGCTCAGCAAGGAGAACGCCTGGTCTAAGGTTAGAGGCCTGTGTGTCTGTGGAGTATTAGTCTGAATTTATGTCCATCTTTCATATGCTTTTGCTGGTCAAAGTGACAAAGGAGCCTGGAGCTGATCCCAGGCAGCACAGGGCACGAGGGTGAGGTCCACCATGTATAAGATGCCCGTCATCACAGGATAGACACACACTATGAGTGCTTTAGAGACATCATTTACTTTAACTGCAGGAGGAGTCCTGACACATGGAACATACCAACATACTAACTGACAGGGCAAAGGCAGGACACAGACCCCCAACAGTGAGCCACCATGCTGCTCATTAACATAAATTTGCATAATATAAAACACTTTGAACAATACAAAACACTCAAAACTGCCAGGTATCAATGGCACGACCAGCATGTCCTCACTTAAAGAACACAGGCCCAGTCCTTGTGTGTTTCACAGATACTGACTGACTCTTTCTATTTAATAACCTCTTATATGTCAGTCGGAAAAAAGAAACCGATGACAGCTAGATAGATGATTTGACATGGATTGAATTGTTTCCTGTCACAGAGAAGAGCCTTTAGAATTAGATGTTATGCAGCGATCTGGCCTATTGTACTTAATGTCAGGGTGATGTTGGTGGGTGCGTGTCACATTTTTTTCCATCCCTCAGGCAACATATGTGTACATGAAAGGTGCCTACCTTAGCATGCTGAGCAGGGAGGAGCGTCTGCCCTTCAGGGAGAGCGAGGTGGCCCTGTTCAGGTAAAACAGCTCACAGAAGGGTTTCGCTTTGGCCTGAGTGTCGCCCCGTCACCTCTTGTGTGCAGACCTTCTTCCCCTGTTTCAGACAGGTGCCCAGGCTGAAGCAGAAAATTGCAGGGAAGTCTCTGCCCACGGAGAAATTTGCCATCAGAAAAGCACGCCGGTACCTTGCCGAGAGCCCTCTGCCCCTTCCCGCTCCACCCCTGGTCAGTGCATCATCTGCGTGATCCATGTCAAAAAAGCTGAAATGTGATAGTTCCACAGGTCTGTTTCCATGCTGCCCCTTGATCCCTGCTTTGAAACTCGACACACCTGTGTGCTGTAGGAGATGATGTACATCTGGAACGGATATACAGTCATCGGGAAGCACAAAGACCTGACGGAAGGCATGCTAAAGACCCTGGAAGATGAGCAAAGGAAACTAGAGGAATACCCAAGTAACTAACTGGCCTTCGAGGGATGAGCATTTCTCGGGGTTTTGGCAGGAGAAAGGTGGGATAGACTGTAGGGGGCAGCGTTTGCCGGGGTGCTGATCACACTACCCATCTCATTTGCAGAAACTGAGACGTCTGTGGATGACCAGTGTCTGGTGAGCCTCCTAAAAGGTCTGTGCCTCAAGCATCTGGGCCGTCCTGAGGAGGCTGAGCACTACTTCACCCTGGTCCTCTGCAAGTAAGTGCCCTTGCTGCTCCCCCACCCCCGGCCACCTGCCACTGGCTCGCTCGGATAACGCCGGCCTTACACGAGCCATCTGGGCATGACACGGGTGCTCAGTGGGGTACGGTGACTCGGGCGCACAGGTTACATGACACCTTGGCCATTGCCAGCAGCTGCCATAATTAGTCCCTACAAGGAAGGGGGCGGAAACTTCTGTGCAAATGAGCCGGCGGGAGCCGGAGCTGTTCTTCGTGATGCGTCTGCTTAGATCCTGCACCTCATGCCGTTCTTCTACTAGGGAATTTCTACATGAAAAACAGCCTGGTTCCTCACTGAATTTGTCCAGCTATTGCTAGATTAATGCTGAGCCACAGCGAATTATTTTCGCTCAAAACCCCACAAAAGCTGTTGACGCCGCCTGCCATGATTGGTCAAAGCAGTGGCATCGTCATGCCTAGAGAACCGTCATTGGTGTCAGATGGCGTGGTGCTTTTTAGTCTCTTGGGGCTTTACCGTAGTATCAGAAGGTACCTGACGTAGACTGCCGGCGTGTAGCGTCCAGCAGTACCTGGGAATGTAAATGGGGTAATTTGCTAATGATGGTAGCCAGGCGATACTGTGCTAATGAAGCCGATATGGTGGAAACAGTCATGTGACTAGGGATGGGGGTGGGAATGGGGCAGGCTGAATAAAAGCTCCTGGGCGAACCAGGGAGGGGGAGGTAAACAGATACACAAAAACCTAATTGGACATTGGGTCATGGAAAGGCTACAACTAAGGTGTGGATTGAGCCTCAGGGTCTGGGTGTATTTACTGGGGTAAAGAGAATAGAAAACATAATCTGCTGTAATGATTAGGAACAAGAATGGAGTGATCTGGCTGAGTGGGCTCCGGTTCCGGATGTACACACCTCCCTCCCATATTTTATGCACGCTAATCGACAGCTGCCATTAGCGGAGAATATCAACATGTCTGATCCTGCCATTTAATTGGTTAATGTGACCGATCGCTGTGTACTTAAGCGAGCGAAGAAATGAATATAAATTCTCAGTCTGTGAGAAGAAGGCTGTTTAGTGGATCGTGTTTAACACTTGAGCTGTACTCATTTCAGGTGGGGGATCAATGACTTTCTCAGCAGGCAACATATCTGCTAGTCTCCCATGGCCATTTATCCAGAAGAAGGTCACAAACTTGTGGCACCAGGCCTCAGTCAGCCAGAGCATGGTGCCAGCCCATTGCAGGGCACACACACACACACACACACACACACACACACACAATATGAGTATATACAAAGTACACAATGAGCAGCCCAGGGCCCTGTTTCACAAAACAGTATTTCTTGCTTAACTGGATAACTTGACAGATTTAAGGTAGTCTGGGTTAAATGGTCTTTATCTTCATTCACTTACATTTAGCCCAAACTACCTTAAATCTGACACGTTATCCAGCTAAGTAAGAAATCCTGCTTCTTAAAACAGGCCCCAGGGCAGGTCTTGAACCCAGAACCCTGGAAGCTCTGCTACTAACCAGTGAGCCACCATGCTGCCCCAGAGAATGCATTTTATTTTAATCAAAGTGACCAGTCATGCCCGATTTAGCGTGTAACGTGAACCACAGCCTAGGGGCTCTCCAGCACCTTTGTTTGGAGTTTGGTGTCCTTCTGGTTAAATATACACCAGAACCGACAGGATGGCTTTCACCTGTGTCTGTTTTCACAACCCCTGACTCCTTCCATCTGCTGCTCTCCACATGCTTCCAATAAAGTAAGAGCTGGTGGGGATCTGGTGGTCCCTGTGCCCGTGCAAGCTGCCCAGCCTCATACTGCCGTCTTCTCGCTTTTCAGTGAGGTGCAGATCAAGCTGGATCACTACCTGGTGCCCAACGCCCTGCTGGAACATGGGCTGCTGTGCCTGGAACAGGGAAGGAGGGATGAAGCCATCGCTCTCCTGGAGGCAGCCAGGTGAGTGTGAAGCCAGGGTCTATGCTCCCCCCCGACCCCCCCAGACAAGCAAACAGGTGGCTGTGAATTCCCCACCTCACTGGTTCTCAGCCTTGTTTGTTTGCCACCCCCACCCCCACATCGGTGCTTATGTCATCATTTTATGAATGTTGATCATACTGTTCGTCCATTAAGCTTATCAGCGTTGGCTGACATTACAGCTTATGAAATGTGGCTAAACTTGTGATTTGATATTAATCATATTGAAATGGTGCCTCAACTTTTAAAAAAACTCCTTGATACTGATACCTGAAAGAATTTGAAATCTAGTTGGTGTGTCTCAGTGGCATACATTGTTAGCGATTCAACAGTAATATTTAAAAATGTTTGTTTACAGGCAGAATTATAAGAACTACTCCATGGAATCCCGGACACATTTCCGAATCCAGGCAGCTTTGCACAAGGCCAGGGCTACACAAGGGAACGGGATCCACTAGGAGACGTCCGGTCCATTGCCAGTGTTGTGAAAGTTGGCCCGAAGCCCTGCATTCAGGGTCCTGAAGAGTGGGGGTGTCCCTCAAGATGGTAGAGAGCTGAACTGCGCCAATCTCCCAGCAAGCAGAGCTGAGGAATAGGCCTCAGCGTAGGCTGTCACCCTCACAGCGACGCACTAACAGCCACATTGACACGCACACACACACACAGATTCATACTTACACAGAGAGGAACGCAAGCCACAGCCTAGGATCTGTGCTCAGGTTGACACAACTATAAGCACAGATAGAATGATGGTGAAATTGGTGATAGAATGACTCAGTATTGTGGTTATTATTATTATTATTATTATTATTATTATTATTATTATTATTATTGTTGTTGTTGTTGTTGTCACATCTGGAAGAGACATTAATATACAGTTCTGGAAAAAAAATTAAGAGACCACAGCAAAATTTTCACTTTCGCTTATTTCTCAATTTATGGGTATGTGCCTGTGTAAAATATATATTTTTTTGCAAACTCCAACCTGGCTCTTCCCTGCTTCTCATTGATGAAGGGCTTCTCCTCCTTGCTTTATAGCAATGGCTCTCACCTTTTTTGCACCGCAACCCAATTTTTTCCATGCCAACTCAGTTGTGACCCTATATCAAGTATAGGTTTAAATTAACGCTATGGTCAAGCACACACTGCAGTTTACACTAATTAATGTCTATAGCACAATTCTAATTGGATGTGCTAGTGAATTTTAAATTAACCATCTGCGGTTTGGCTTCTTGGATTGGTTGAGTGTTCACTAGTTTTGCACTAAGCAGTTGCAGACCCAAGACCTGTTTTTATAGGTTAATTCTAGGATTGGGGCTGTGAAATCTGATCGTGGAGCAGCAAAAGAGCTTTCCAACTCTGCCCTGTGACACTTTCAGAACTTTCAGAACAGACTCAAATTTGGGTCGTGACCCATGGGTTGAGAATTGCTGCTTTATGGGTCTTCAGTCCTGCTTCTAGGAACCTCATATGAACTGTCCTAGCAGTGCAATTCACACCACTTAATGTTTCCCATTCCTTTTGAAGGGCACTTGAGGTCATCCTCCAATTTGTGGGGCACAGCTGGATAAGTTGATGGTCATCATGGCATTAGAAAGTTGCTTCTGCCCTCTACCTGACTGGTTTTTGGTCTTTCCCAGTGACCCCTACTTCACCTTGTTCTTGTGTGCTGTTGTCTTAGAAACTTTGATCCTGGAAGCAGCCTGCCGCACAGTATAGCCATCTGTGAGCAGAACCAGGATTAAACCAGGATTTAAGAATGCAGATTCTTAAAAAAATGTAGTGGTCTCATTTTTTTCCAAAGCTGTAAATGGTGCATTAAAACATATTTCACAGTCACACTGATCAAAGTAAGCATTTCTGTTGAAGTCCATTTTAAGTTCTCGATTGTCTTCACATTTTGGACCACATTGGTAATGTGTACATATTATCATTATTATGAGGTGATGTGCTGATGTAGTGGAATTTGTCACATAATAATTTTCTTAACACTGAGATGGTGCACATGTCCTTTATAGTGACGCACCAGTCATTGCGGCCGGTGAAATACAGAGAACAGGGAGTAACTGTGGGAAAGGAAATTTCTGTCAGCTTTAATCACCCGTAACATTACTTTGCTAAATGTACGAAATCGAAATCTGTGTTTGTGGTCTGTTATGTGTAACTGAACTGAAAGAAAATTGGAGATGTGCCCCTCATTTAGTCTGCGAAACTGAGCCGACGCAGGAAATGCTTAAATTTAAAGCTGTCCTTTTCCGTCTCTGATTCTGTTTAAGGAATTTTGCTTTTGTTTAGATATGATCAAACTAAGTTCATTTCATAAATAAAGAACAAACGACCGAATTAATACGATAAGTTTTTTACCATTGTTTATTTCTTGCATCCTTAAGATGGCTACAGAGGGAAAAATGTTTTTGTTTAATTTACACTTCTTTCTCTTACTGCTGCCTACTTCACAACAGCCCATGATTGATTTATAAAACGATTTATTGAATTACGTTAATTACCAAAAAGCCACATATCAGTTGTCGCAGTTATGTAATCGGGAGTATTTGAGGCACATTTTACTTTGATAAAAACGATGTGACAGATTCGTGCTCACCAAAAATGCCGTAACATGTTCAGTGAATGCATTCCCACTACACAGCAAGTCTCTTCTGGCTACCAGAGAGGGGAATTATATACGCTGGAATTCGTACCTTTTCCGTCCTTCCTGTAAATTACATAGGTAAATAAAATTTTCCATACTACTCAACTGCATTTTGGTATTTTCTCCTTCTTTGTAACCCATAATATTGTCATGTCTTTAGATTGTTTTTTTTTTACTGATAGGTTTAAGATTCTTCTCAGTTGATACCACAAGAGGGCGCTGTCGTAATATACTGTCAAAGTACCGCATGCCGATCCTCAACGACTGCTGTTACGGTTTCGCTGCCAGTGACGTTTTAGATGACGCCATCAAATCAAATATTTTAGCTTTTAAGTGTGGAAAACTACTCTGTATACAGCATAGTATAAGATACCATGAATATAGGCCTGTATGCATAGTAAAACCAACAGTAACAGTGTACTTCGTTTATAATACACTTTCTTTTAGATTTCTGAATTTGTAGGTCCATCTGAGCTCAATGGTTATTTATAAAGTATACAGTAATATCAGAATCGGGCATTAGGCCTACAAGTGGTACCTTTCCCAAACGCAGGAATAAATCTCGGTAATGTTTACGCCACTGCACCGCTCTATTGATTTTACATAGAAATATTAGCCGTATTGTGGCTGTACCATTAAATTCCCTTGCGATCTGCTGATGAGTAACGCAAATTATTGGGGAATCCTGTCTGACCCTTACCGACCGAATTTAAATACTTGTCTCGTACTTGGCACTTCGAGGTTCAAACACTGATTTAGAATCAGTTAGTTGATAAGATTAAGAGAACTGGCATTTACACTTGTAGTCTGGCATAATGTACATTTAAGCTTTTATTTTTTACCATCATCGCATTATAATATTATTGCATATATTACAGGGAAGACTAATAATTCTAATAAGTTTGGTTTTTTTGGATGCCACTGTTACTCAAATTTCTGTCTGAGAATGCAAAAAAAGATCGCGAGGTGTATTAGGGTAATTGTACGTGGGAATTTTAAAAATGTGTAGGCCTATTGCATATTATGAACTATATGCAATATGCATGCATGGATGGAGACATGTATGTATGTATGTATGTATGTATGCATGCATGCATGCAGAATGACACATCAGTGCAGAAGCTAAGCTGTTGAACTTGATGTGAGCTGCCGGCCACGAGCCCCTGAGTGACACCCGCCTTCCTGTGCTACGTAGCACAACACACGGGCGGTGACGTTGTGCTCATTTCCACAGCAGCTGCCCGGCTGTTGTACCCTGTCGGCCGAAATATAGACGTTTTTTTTTAAAAAAGAAAACCGATAAGTGTTCAAAAAAGATCTAAACGATCGGCGAAAGGGGACGCAGAGGGTTTTGAAAACGGAGCTGGTGCTCGGATTGGGGCAAAGACGGGTGGGCTGCGCTCGGCGGCGTTTGCGCCCAGCCTGGCTTCTTTGTGTTGAGATGGTTTGGTTTGTTCGCCTTGAGTAAAAACATCTTCCGCAATGCATGGGGCACATTATTAGTCGCTTGACGCTTTCGGTTTGGCGGAGAAGAGGGATCCGCCGTCGTCTTTTTGTGCCGCTGAAGGTGTAGGCGAAGGACAGCATCTCGAAGAGAGGGAGTTTGAGGAGGAGATGGGTAATTGTCTGAAGTCTCCCACGTCGGATGATATCTCCTTGCTGCATGAATCCCAGTCGGACAGGGCTAGTTTCGGTGACGGGACAGATCCGGACCAGGAGCCGCCGCCGCCATACCAGGTAAGTCCAATCAAGGGAATACATCAGTTTACATGTCCATATTTTTGTTTTTGTAAACGAACAGCCTCTGTTGTTATCCTAGCTGATGGCCCTTTTAGTGGCAAAAGTGACCTAGAAAACATTGCTAGCGCTGCCTAGTAAGTAAACACTACGTGTTCGGCGCTGGGCTCTATGAATAATTTTGTACACGATTGGTTTTACATTTCAGAAACCGTGTAATACAATGTATCATTTTCTTATTTTAGATGTGTCCCAAAAAAGCCTACGATGGTGATTATATCCACAGATATTTTTTTAATAATGAACGGCGATGCTAAAGTTCAACGATCCCCATTTTGATCCTCCGTCATTCTCCGCATTTCCTTACCAGGAAGTTTGCGGTAACAAATTAACACTTTGTATACGTATGTTTACAAAGGCTTATAATTCGTAACACATAACATTGATCCTGAGTTTGCATGCCGTGTTTTCCCCCTAAGCCGATTAACTAGTCTATGAATCAGGAAATTTCAGTCAGCAGAATGGCTGCTCTTTGTTAACACTTCTCTTTTTATTACCAGGCTGTAAAAGGTGGATTCGGTCGTAGGCTTATTTTAATACTTTCTCCATGCATGCCCGATTTTATGGGGAATGAAAAATGCCAGGCCAGCGAAATGTAATCAGCTTTAGGCTTTCAGGCGTCGGCCAAGTTCAATGTCTAAAGGTGGAAACGCGATGAGGCGGCGGCGCCTGTGCGGCACATTCTCCATCACCTACTTTTTGTTTCGTAATGTCTGTCTCCTTTTAATTCGGAATGTGGCTTTAAAAAAAAAAAAAAAAAATTAGGGCATTTCGATAAAACGCCTCCCGTTGTTTCAGTTAAGCTCAGTGGCTGAAACTTGTTTTTCCTGCTTGTTATTTTCCCCCTATTAGAGTACGTGCAGCCTAGACTATTGTCTGCATTTCCTCCAGATGTTTTGTGTGTGAGGACCATGCTGATGTTTTGCTATTCCTGGACAAGTCCTGGCATATATTTAAGCTCGATCACTGTTCTTCGGCTACTTAGGGATGCGTCCATGCTACGCAGTATTGTATTTTCTCAAAGTACTTCAGTGTGTCTTTCCCAATGGCTTTGTCTACCGGGCAGCTTGGGTTTAGCCCAGTGGGTGTGTGTACAGTTTATATTGTTTGTTTTTTTACGAGGTAATTATATTATGCAGACTGATTAGCAGCACTAAGACGACGAGACAAGTTAATTCGCCTAGGTCAAGAATAAAGGTTATGATGCTGGAGCAGATCTTGGAAATTTGCATATGTTTACAATTATTTTAGAATTATACTTAAAGCCTCAAATAATTGTTGGGCGTTTTAAGATCCGTCACCTAGCTGTTCAGTCTCACTTTAAATCCAGGTTGTATTGCTGATAACCCAGTACATTTTGTAGGTGTTTGGTTTTATGGATTTTGCACAGTCCTTACTCAGCTTTCAGTTGTCTAATTGAATTCATGCACCCAGAAAATGTGCGGGTCCCACAAAAAGATTGAAGTGTTGCATATATGCAGGAGCTGCCTATGAAATGTGCACATTGACTTGGTCTAGCATGCTGATTGCATCCATCGCAAGTATTGCAGCTGCATTTATTTCACCAGCTCCTTTCACCACCTAATCCCCTGGATCTTATTATATGCGATGTGTTTGGCTTTCAGGACATCCTGGAACTTGGAAACATTTTATTATACATAACCCTGCAATGTATAAAAATATCATTTTGTAAATCAATGTTAAAGGCTAACCGATGAGACAAAAAAAGAGGATGTTAAATTAATCTAATGGTAAGGAAAAACATGTATGAGTGAAGTATAGTTTAGTCTTAACTGTACATCTGTGGTTGCAGCCCTGTACGTAAAAGCAAGAACTCAAGCACTGTCCTTTAAGTTGTGGAAATACACAAACGCACGTACACACATACACACACTTCACGGTAAACAGTGAGGGTTGTGTACTGCTCTTTGGGTGCTCTCTAAGGACAGCAGGGTCAGGAGAGAGCAGAGCAAAACAAACAGGAACTGTTTTTGAATAATAATGACTGTTCTTAAGTCTAGGTGAGCATATCCTGGGAGCTGTTTGGGCAGCAGGTAGCCTGGTGATGAACAGACACACACTTTTAATACTTTCTATAGTGTCACAGTCCATATGTTATGAGATTGTTCCACTATATATATTTCTCAATCACGTGAGAAATGAAAGCCTTGGAATGGTGTCACCATCACTGGGAGAGTGTGGCTTGGGGGGTTGGAACTCTATGTGTATTTTCTGATGGTCGCCGGTTCGCATCCCTAGGCCAGCAGAGTGCGGCCCCTGAGTGCGGCCCCTAACCCCCAGTTTGCTGCAGGGACTGGCTGACCCTGCTTTCTCAAAAAAATAAGTTGCTTTTGATAGAAGTGTCTCCTAAATAAATATCACGTAATCTTTTCTTTCTTTACACCCCAGCTCCATTACCATCCTTAATGCTACCTAATGCTAGCATTATTATTTGTCATCTTCTATAATACATGCTGCCTTTCCTAAGTCAGATAACAGCACTAGACAATATGTGTCTGCCTAGGGTCTAATCTGGTGATATTTTGCTATAGCCATTTGAATATACCACATTTCTAATAGCATTGTTAGCTTCACATCTAGAACAGGAAGTAGTAGGTTTGGGTATTTTCAGCCCACTGAAGGTCTGCAGCTCTCCTTTTATCAATGCTTTCGAAATGAGGCATAACGGACCCATGCAGCAGTTTGCCATCTTAAACCAGCTTGTTTGGTGGAGGTGTTGGAGGGCCAGCAATGGCCCCGATTTGGGCCTTGCAGACACGTCCACACATACTGCGCATACTTCCTTGGGTAGGCTTTCCCCACAACGCAGGATTACAGAAGCTTCTCTCGTGCATGTGAATCAGCCCTTTCTCGAAGTCCACCGGCTGGCTCTGTGCGTGCCAAGCGGCAAAGCTTCAGGGGCTCTGGGAGGGCAGAAACCAGGCAGCGCCCAGGGAGAGAAGTTGAAGGACGTGCCGAATTCCTCCTTTGCTGACGTGCAATCCATCCAGAAGCTAACGGGGCGGGTGATGGGCGGCTTTGATATTTGGCCGTGACGAATGAGAAAGGACACAGAGCGGGTCGCCCACTGAAACTACAGGTGCTGCTGTTGGGCAAACAGAGCTGTTTGCTCGTATGTCCTTATCAGGCCCGTGAGTCGGATACTGTATATTCAAAGCAGATGGCCTATTGGAGATTGGAGACACAAACCTGCAAGCAGCAAGCTATACATACAGTCCTGGTTGCCTTCTGAGTGTATGTTAACATCTGGTGCGAAGACTGTATCTACTCAGTCAAAGTTGCTTTCCCAGATCAAGGATGCTTGCTACGTCATCGTTGTTTATGCTAGTCTGTCAGATATTTCAGTTCATTATTGAAACTAATCATAAACAGAAATAGATTTTCTTTCTATGTATTACAGGCCATTTCTCTTTCAGTTTCTGACGCATTGTATAATATTAGTTTAGTAGCCTTCTTAAGTGATCGCTGGGGATGCTTCTGCTATAAATG
Organism: Hyperopisus bebe; assembly: GCA_026777045.1. Lineage (NCBI taxonomy): Eukaryota > Metazoa > Chordata > Actinopteri > Osteoglossiformes > Mormyridae > Hyperopisus > Hyperopisus bebe. The sequence goes on along the minus strand of JAODJW010000033.1, from coordinate 9,578,196 downwards.
TTGTGATTGTCACAGTCCACAGCAGTTGGTCCATACGCAGGGGCTCTGTCAGTAAAGTGGGTGTCGCAAGCAACTTCATGTGGGGCACACCGATGACCCAGGGTAGACGGTTCGACTCCCAGGATGCAGTCAGTCAACACCCAAGCAACAGCATTGGTCCAGTTCAGTAAACCTTGCTGTTAAAAGGGTGAATAACTGGTACTTGTGTTGAAGAAAGGAGACACTGTTGCCACTGTGGAGTACCCTGTTGGTGGAGGGTGGAGGGTGGGGCTGGTGAACTGCATGAAGGGTCTTTTGGCAAGGAGCTGGAGAGATTGCTGACTCATCTCTGTGTGGCTCTGCTGCAGGAGATAAGTGCCTGGTCTCTAGCATGGTTAGGGGCAAAGGCTTGCAGGAGATAAAGTGCTTGATCTCGCAGCACGGCAAAATGTTGGTTCCCCCCCCCCCAACTGCTCAAGTTTAGCCTCATGGTCTGATTTCAAAGGAGCTTCATTACTGCTAGTCAGCCAGTGTGACGATTCTGATCGCAAATTTTGTTACCCTGGCATCTCAAGCAGCCCAAAAGGAGGCTGCTTTTTCTAAGGTGGGTGGGGGGTGCTTTTCAGCATTTTTGCTTTAGGTTTCTGTTTAAAACTGGGCTGAGAGAGGAAGAAAGCTAATAGAAGTGACTCCCCAGAGCTGTGGGAGCACCTGAAGGAGTGTGAGGGGCAGCATAGAGGTATTATGTTCGGACTTCATCCCTGGCAGTACTCTGGCAGTGTCTGCCCAACGCAGATGCAGAACTCATAGATTTTTGTATTATAATAGACCTAATTGGAATATTGTTTATGAGAAGAAATTTTATGAAATGGCAGCTTGAATTTCCCTTGATTGTTCATTGTATTCTAGTCCTAAGACTGCCTTTAATTTCAGGCTTAGTGTTGACTGAAGTCTCTATCAGTAAAGGCAGGTGAGAATGGGTCTCTAATTGAACAGTGGATATTCTAGTGCTCTGAGATTGAGGCAACTACTTAAGAAAAAGACCCATATGCAGTAGTTCTAAGCCCCATATGCAGTGGTGTCAGCTTTCCACCTCCCCATGGTGATTTTTCAGCCTTTACTGTGCCCACAGAAACCACCCCTCTTCAATTTCTGACCAATTGAGGCAATAAGGCGAAGTCACCTCTGGTTTAAAATCCACACAAATGATGTTTATAAGACCAAGTTGGCCAAGTAAGATGTTCAAGGCCTTTTATAAGAAGTTAAGGGGACCATGTAGAAAATGTCCAGTATGTGAGTGGCACAGTGCCTCAGTGGTCAGCTGTATCGCTTTACACTTTCTGGATTGGTGTGTCAAGGCTCCTTCTGTTGTGTGTGTATGTGTGTGTGTGATCCTGGTATACCTTACCTTGTGGGGACCATATGTCCCCATAATGTGATGAATACCTGTTTTTTTACTTTATGCAAAAACTCTTGTATTTTGTTTGGTTACGTATGGTTATGGTTTGGGCTGGGTAGGGGTTAAGGTTGTCATAGTTAGCATTAGCATTTTTCCCATAGAAATGAATGAGCAGTCCCCCAAAACGATATGATCACACGACTGTGTGTGCGTGTGTGTGGTGGGGGGTTGCATGTTCTACTTGTGTCGTTCGGGTTTCCTATGAGTGCTCTAGTTCCTGCATTACTTTGCATGTGGTGTAGGAATCGGGGGGGGGGGGGGGGTGTGGCCTGCTGTGGACTGGCATCATGCCCAGCTTACCTCTCCCCTCCTCATCAGGATAAATGGCTGAAAGATGGATGGATATAGGACATTTTGGTTGTTGGAGGCTTTCTGTGAACAATGTACTTTTATAGTAAGTCTACAGAAGTAGCAGCGGAAAACATATTACGTCTCCCTCAGAGCAGTGATCATGGGCATCTTGTGATATCATATGTTACTTAGCTGAGCTGGCTGACAGGTTGGTTTCATGCCAGTGGTCTCTGACCTTAGTTCTAAAGGGTAGTGTGTATAACCACACTAACATGGGCTGACGTAGAACTATGCCCATTGGATCCAGAACAAGACTGTCTTGACTATACTTGGGGCACTGAAGGAGGTACTGCCTGTGTTAACTCATTTGTTGCAGTAAAATAGATTATCTCGATTAAAAATGCATGAAAAGTACAAAAAATAGCTGACGTTTGACAGTGACTTTCCCAATTCTCACGAGGTTTAGCTTTATGTAGACATGACAATACAAATTCGTTACACATGATGGCCTATAAGATCCCACCTGAACTTTGGCCCGTAGGTTGATTTGTGATATTCTAAAGTCCCCACCCCAATCTCAGTGTGTTAATCTGGTACTGATTGGTAAAGGGCACTTCTCAGTGCCTGTGAACATCCCAAAGTTGACCACGCATTATTATTATTGTTATTTATTGTTTTTTAATGGGCTTAAGAGTGAGTTTTGTGGCTTTAATTAGGAAGTATGGCTTGTGTCCTAGCCCTATGAGAGAAGGATTGATCTGTGCATAGTCACTTGTTCTTCCCTAAAGAGACTGAATGCCCACAATGAAGACACAACTAGGCTCTGTAACATGTGAAGAGCTGATCTCAGGTGTCAACTGTAGGGCAGCAGGTAGCCTTGGTGTACAGGCCAAGCTCTCGTAACCTCAAAGTGTTATGTCCCTTAAAAGTCTTTGTGCAATACTGTAGAGCAGTGTTTCCCAATCCAGTCCTCAGGGACCCACATATAGTCCATGCTTTTGCTCTCTCCCTCCTCCTGAGCAAAAATGTGGCCTGTCTGGCAGGGAGCTTGGAGGGAGCAAAAACACGGTGTGTCCTCGAGGACTGGATTGGGAAACACTGGTATAGAGCAACATTCTTGACCTTAAACACTTCCCTTTAGTTAAGAAGAAGTTGTTTTGAGTAAAAGCAGTAATCCTTCAGTAATCCTGATACATTCCATAGAAATGTAACTTTAATATGACAGGTTTTTTCAAAAATGGAGATCTGCTCAGGTACACAATTTTATGAACTGTTTAGAATAATGTGTTGTTCCATGATTTTGACCTAAGTCCAGTTAGCATACTGTGATTCAACAAATATGCCAAAAATCCTTTTTCTCAATGCTCTTACTTAATGCATGGATCCAACATCATCTGACTTGGTTGAAATACCTCTAGGATAATCAGATCCAAGCATGTTGTTTCAATAAAATGTTCCAGTCTATAAGATGACAGTCTGTAGAGATTTGTGCCATATTTGGAAAAAAAATGTTAGTTCCCAAATATATGTCTCCTCTATGGCAGATCTGTGTATGCGAGTCATGCTGAGGGTTAAAAAGCCATTTCTACACTTGGGCTGTCATCAATATGCGATCAAGCACATGTTCTAATGCGGAAAATATTAGCTGGAGAGGATATCTACCTTACTGGGTGTCACTTTGGACTATAGCACCTGCTAAATAAATGTAAAATTCAGCACCATCATTACTCTTTGAAGGAGATGATGTCCAACAAGAGTCACTCCACAACAAATGCGTACGACATGGCTGCAGCTGTGTGGGCCTCTCATGTTCAATACCATCAGTGTTTGAGTCACCGAAACGGAGAGAATTAAACACTGTTCCCCTGCTGTTCGAGTCTAACATGGCTACACTTCTCAGGCTCAACAAAGACCATGATGACTGTGAAGCCTTTGGGAGACTCCTCTTCTTGTTGGGGAAAATGAGTGAAAAATATAGCACAACAGAACCACCTCTTTCTAAAAAGAACTGTCATCACTGTCAAATGTGATGGTATCATCTAGGGTGGTGTGTGGCTCACTGGATTAGGACAGTGCCTGTGATTTATAAGGTCTCTGATTTTAAATGCTGTAGTCAGCAGTGACTTCACTGTTAACATTGCCCTGTGTATCATTGCTTTTTGAGTAATGCTGCCAGGCAGTTGCCAACCAGGTGGGACAGACACCAGCTTTACTCAAGGGCAACTCATCTGGATCTGGATCACAGCAAAAAGTTGCTCACTGTCGATCAAAGTTTTTCAAATAGTTTTTCAAATTTGTTGCCTAATATCAATGGGAAAGTGCCAGAGCGACATTGCTCAAAACCCTGTGTATGGTCACCCTTGGGCTCTTGAGCAAGGAGGCCTTAACTCCCACTTGCTCCAGGGACTGGCTGACCTTGCTTTGGGTAAATGTGTCTGCTAAATAAATAAATGTAAATAAATCAAGGAACATCAATTTATCTGTCTGAGCTGGTGGAAGAGGGTTGTGAAGCATGATATGTACAACAAAGTGAAAGTCTGCATTGTGATTACAGACTCAAAGGCTTGATCATAACCTTGCTAAAATGTGGTTAAAAGAGCTGTGCAATACATCTGAAAGAGGAGCCCTGAAAGTTCCCATCCCCCGTCAAAGGTGGGACATGAATGTAAGCGACACGCACTTTGAATTCTGTTTAATCAAAGGCTCCCTTGTTAGCACTTGAGTGAAATGTCATGTCACAGGTCCAAATTGTACAGATCATTGTCTCAGACCAGTCTCAGCAGCACCCAAAGTCAAATGCACGATGAGTTTCCTGCAAAACTATTTTTGGTCTGCGTTGTATGGCGGCGGGATACAAGGTGTCGCACAGCGCATGCCGCTGTGCCTGGTGCGCTGACATGCGAGCGCATGTCATTGTATCAAATTGCGTTGCAGTCGATATGGCTTCTCTGGGGCCACCCATTGTCTGGCCGTGTTTGTAGGTGTGTTTACTTCCCAAGCTTAACAGGAGTCTACAGTTGTCTGTACTAGTGCCGTCTGTGCCTTGATCTCGTTTGTCTTCTCTGTACAACTGTGACAGCCCATCTCTGCTGTGCGTCTTTTATGTGCCAGCGAATTAAACATTGCAGGATTTCAGGCACCGAGGTAGAGTTACGGGAAGCTCGCTGTTTCGTATTTCAAAGTGCAGAATGCAAAGTCATTCTTTACCTCTTTGGCGGGGATATTTTTTGTTTAGTTTTCTATTCTTGAAGCAGAGAGGGAAAAGTCCCCGTGTGTCTGCGTTTCAGGAGTGTATTTTTCATAAAGGCGGCTTGTTCGGTGTCCTGACCTCGTTTTCATTTTTAGACCTTGTGCAGAAGGGAGCCGCCCTCTGGAGGCCCTGCGTTCGGCCGCCGCCCGTGGAGCTTTGGGCCCGATGTGTTGGCTCTGCAGCCGTGCTTCTCGGCTCACTGCCGGAGAGCGGGCACATATCGGCCGGGCAGTCCGAGATGCAGGGGCCATATGCCCACCAATCTAGGCAGAGTGCCTGCCCGCCCAGCCGGCTATGGGCGTCAGGACTCATCTTGTGATGCTGGTACCTTGGCCCAGCTTCACGTGGTTTCTGAGGGTCTGTGCCAGAGTGCAATCCACCGAGTGCCTGATTCCTGGAGGACAAAACGACCCTGTGACCCTGTCTCTCCATTTAATCTCCTGCGTATTTTTGATCAGTTACTCTGTGATCGAGTCACAGAATTTAGCCTCACAGACTGGACTGAGCAGGGCTCAGAAGTGTACACTCCTGGCTCCTATTTTTGGTGAGGATTGAGGACCTCATTACTGCACCTTTTCCAAAAAAAATAGAAAATAAATTAAATCAATTGGCCATTTTGTGAATTTTCTAATATAACAGGGTTCCATGTTGGAAGTGTTAGGAGTTGAATTCACTCAAATATCAGCTTTCTTTCTGTTTTTCAATAGTGCTTTTCTGTGGTTTGAAGTGTACCCTACATGAAACAGTCCCCCATGATGTATTTTAAGCATTTTAAATGTAAGTGGATCTCTCAGACATTAACGGGGGTGCTGTGGGGTGGCATGTTACCACAGTGTAGGTTTAGTGTGTCTAAATGTGTAAAATCGCGTGATTGAGGCGAGCTCATTACAGTATCACCCAGTGAAACGGCCGCAGTAACCCAGCTGACTGTTTCTGCCCCTGAGACAGTCAGTCAGTCAGATGTATCATCACATGACCTGCAGGCTCTGAGGGTGGCACCCTCATTTGCTGACAGGGATACAATGGAAACACACAGAACACATTCTAACCAGTCATACCAAACAGACAACAGGAGGCCATGACCTCTGTGTCATCAAAATTTAAATGATAATGGTACTTTCATTTTAATACTAATTTATGCTCCATTAAATTGTGGTGTAATTTTGTGTGTTTATTTAATGATTACACTGTCTTGCAGTGAATGGCTGATTTTCTGCATGTACAAAACAGCTATAAATAAAGTAAAGAGAGAAGGGTTTTTGCCCAGTGGTGGATGAGCCCAGAGATTGGCACAGGTCTGAAGCTGAGTGCAGCTCCTGGGATATGAGAGTTTGTTTCCTGTGCTTTAAGATGGCAGAAGCTGGGTCTCGGCCTATATCTCTGGACAAAGGCAATAGCTGGTACACCCCACCCCCATTTTGAGGACTTGGATGGCAAAGGGCTGAAATGGAAATGAATGTTGTGGGAGGCTTAAAAAGTAATTTCTTGGTTTGCTCATGCAGCTAGACTGTTAGTGGTGTGAAAGTGGTATTTTTCTCTGGGTTTATGACGCCTGTCCTTGCTGACATAGACTGAATCATTTGCTCGCTGAGATTCCTAATGTAAGGATTTACGTGTTTTTTTTTTTTTTAGGCGAGATTCAAATGAGACTGGTTACGTCATCCTGCAGACCGTTGATGTGCATCGATCTGACCAAGCCGCGCAGAGGTTATCGTCTGTGTTGACTGAGAGCTAGTTAATCTAACCAGCTAACTAATCTAGGCAGAATCCGATCTGGAAAAAAGGCAGCATATGTGGCCTTTAGTCAGAACTACATAGACACCTCTGCAGTAGATGATAATCTCATGTACAAGCCGCATATACGTAGAAATCTGTTTCAAAGGAGAAGGTCTTTGGAAGGTTCTATAGAATTTAAGTGGACAGAGAAACCGCTGTATTTTACATTAGTACATATCAAAATTCACATTTCAATGATTATGCACCTTTTTTTATCCCTGGGAGAAGTTGTAGCAGAAAAATTGTTGTACTTTTGAAGTTGGCTAGCCTCCAAAGTAATCCATGTTACTGTCATTTGGACACATACACTCTGCATTTACCCTCCAATAAGCACAGCCTCTTCTTTCAGAATAAATGTAGATCGTCACAGTCAGTGAGGCTCTTCTTCATGGCAAGTCAGGCGCCTACAAGCTATGTGGCATTTGTAAATATTCTCACAGCAACGTTTACAGGCAACGGCAGACAAGTGTATACTGCCACCTTCTGGGCTGTAATTTAAATTACATCTGAAGTACAGCATCTTCCTCACTGTCGCTGCATGGAACATAATTGGACGGCCAGGACATGGACCGTTTTTTAAAACGAGCTATGCCAGAGTTTTTTGTGGGGTTTTTTTTTTGGTGCTTTTCATTCACTGTGGTGAAATTCTGTTAGTTAATTAATTCTGTAAACATATTAAAATTTATTTAAATTCACTCAGTTAAGGAAGATACATTGAACATTGGTTCATTGGGTTTGATTCTGACCTACAATTTGCATATTTTCCCCATGTTTGCAGGTCTCCTCTCACAGTCCAAAAACCTGCTTAGGTGGATTATCTCCAAATTGCCCATGGCGTGTGCATGTGTGTGTGCCCATGCTGTTTTGCACTGGCATCTCATCCAAGGTGCCCCCCTGCCTTGTCCCCTATGCTTCCTGGGATAGGCTCCAAGCTTAAAGTAAACCTTGTAATCCCAGCCATGGAAATGGATGAATAATTCAGTATTAATTTTTTTTTTAAATGTATCAAAATTGTCTAATGAAGTTGATTTCTCCAGCCCAGAGGACCATTTGGACTGGGCACAGCAGCGACAGAATGCCCTGCAGATCTATGCTCTTCTCATGTGTGCGTATCTCTTGCTCAGGAGCAGGTCCAGGTGCCCGTGTACCACCCCACGCCAAGCCAGACCCGCCTGGCCACGCAGCTGACAGAGGAGGAGCAGGTGCGCATTGCCCAGCGCATCGGCCTCATCCAGCACCTGCCCCGGGGCGTGTACGACGGGGGTCGCGATGGCTCGGAGAAGAAGATCAGAGAGTGAGTAAAGCTGGTGTCTGTTGTGACACATATGTAAATCATGCAGCAGTCTGCCTTGTGGCAGACCATCCTGCCATTTTCCACTCGTTGCTCCAGTGTAAAGAGGCCTTTGCTGGTATCTGAATTGATAGCGCTCACGTTCTGCTTAATTGTAATGGTGACATGTTTCCATAAACTGGATCCACGCAGTGACCTGTATGCCAGCCAAAAGTCTCCCTCCCCACTGCACGCCAGGATATAACGCACTTTTCTGTCCCCCCCCCCCGCACAGGTGCGTGATCTGCATGATGGACTTTGTCTATGGCGACCCCATTCGGTTCCTGCCCTGCATGCACATCTACCACATGGACTGCATAGACGACTGGCTCATGCGATCCTTCACCTGTCCATCCTGCATGGAGCCTGTGGACGCTGCTCTGCTGTCGTCCTATGAGACCAACTGAGCCACAGGGAAGCAGGCACCTAGGGGGGGGGGGCCCTCCTTCCTTCCCTCCCCCCCCAAAACCGCCTCCCTCTAACAGGCTGATTCTCCACCCCCAGTCCCAAGGATGTGGAGTCTGGCTCAGTTAAGCCAGTGATGAAGATGGCATGAGGTGTTTTGTTTTTTCTTTTCTTTAAGTATTAAAGGGTCACTGTTGTGTCGTGTCCCAGACTGGAGTCGTATAGGCAGTCCCGGCCTTCCATCGCTCGCTTGGGGCCTGCTGGCCAGGGTAGCCTGCGAGGGAGGAAGGAGAGGCCGTTGGCTGAGATACTTCCTGTGCTTTCAGTCACACGCCACACTGCTCCTCCAAAAATAATCCCTGTACTCTACACCGTAACCTGCAAGTCGAACCCCAATGTGGAGGACCACCCACTGAGGGTTTCCCGTGTCGGGGAGGACCACAATGGACAGTTTGCAACCCTAGAGGGAGTCACATGACGCAGACCTTGATTCCCACTGCTTTTGCAGATCCTAGGGTAAGGGATGAACTACCACTACAAGAGGGAGCAGGGGGCTCACCCGTTTGCTGTTCTCATCACTATTTAAGGTGTGGCGGTGGGTGGAGATGCATTTCTGTAAGACTTTATAAGGGCTTATTGAATCGGGGGGACTCCCACAAGATACAAATGCACACGCGCACAAATCACGCGTAGAAAGTTGCACTTCTCAGACATAACTGAAACGTGATACATCTGTATAAACACATTGAATTGCAATATATAAATATATATATTTACATATAACCTGGAATATTTTTTTAACCGTACTGAAGTTTTTGGCTCGTAGTGGTAATCGCTCTGTCCGCATGCTCTGTGTGAATGAAACTACGTTACTCGGTTTCGTTTTAGGTTTCACACGGGAATATCGGAGAGTTTTCGCACTTTTGATCGCGGGAAATAAAACGTAAATCACCGATTTTTATCTTCGTTTTTGTGTTCAGGGACGGTTCGGATGGAGAATCTTCCCTCCTTTTTGCGGCGCCTCGATGCGGGCGTGTTGGACAGTCGTGTCGCATCCAGTTTCCGGAACTGCCCAAAAAAGCCGCAAACAGTGGTAACAGATCAGAAATATCTAAGGTTACCTTGTGATAATGTGATGACCAAGGTAGGTACCTGGGCTCTGTCCCCCAGATGGCCGCCTTTATGAATCGATTTGCGTCCCGCCCAGCATGCGCGCCTGTTCGCCATTCTCTGTTCTCTTCGGCGGGCTGCATCGGTTAACAAGCCGTAATCTGCGATTAGCGCCACCTCCGATATGGTCCCCCGGCATCAGCTGCAGCGCGCCTAATTTCTTGTGATGCTCCTATTTAAAGCTAATCGCCATTGATTTTCATGTGCCGCGTCTTTAGTGCTTTGAAACACTGGAAAGAGCCCGGTCGCTACACAGCTAATTTAGTACGCTCTGCTGGTGTAATTAACATCGCCGACGTTTCAAATAAAATCACTTACGTGCTGTTTATTAGTCATAAACGAGAGACTTGGACTTGGGGGCAAGCTGTGCAACGCCTGTCGTTTTCTGCTGTGTGTGTGTGTGTGTGTGTGGTCGGTCTTCACTCCTGAACAAAAACTGAATAATAAAAAAATTAACTGAACGAGAGTCTAACAGTATTAGACTTTTATTAACATTTTACAAGAAGACGACAAATACAGATTGCTGGGTTTAAAATAAATATCCCCTTGTACCCCCACCAAGATAATACATTAGCTGAAAAAAAATAATGTATTCAACTGCTCCTGCACTCAATACTAACTGCGTTGGCAGAGTTCCTGGAGTTGAAAAGTGTGAATATTATTTTCATTATGCAAAAAATTAATGACTGTTGCAAAGAATTTAAAATACTTTCATAAATACAGTTCTCAGTGGTTAACTCCAGTTTCGTCTGGGATTAAAATTTTTCAAGACCAACAATATTCTTCCCAGAACAAGCTCCCTTCCTGTGTGCTATACCATCAGTGGCCATTGGTATATGAGGGGAATACAAAAATAAAACAAACTAATGAACATCTTCTCTGGACCCAAGTAAGTTTTATTTTGATGTTTTGAAAGTAATACGCGTACTGTCAGTTGTGTTTTTAAGTCTGAGGAAATTGGTTTGTATATAACCCAAAAAAAAAAAAGTTAGGCTGTGTATTGTCGCACATGATCTATTTCTCTGATATTGTGAGGTATCAACAGTACCAACACTGACAGATGGCATCAGAAAATGGAGCAAACTCTGCCAACACTGCAGTTTCCTTTCTGAAGCTGGATTGCTCATTTAGGTGTATGTGTAAGCATGTGTGTGACATTTAATTCTGGGAGCGGTATGTGTGAGTCAGAATACGCTTGGGCCCTCCACAGCTATGGGGACTCACCGTTTCGGACTCATCACCCAAGTATCAGTGGTTCTGGGATGAGACTCCAATTTCCCTGGGTGCCAGTGAAACAGGCAGCCTGTGGGTGGACGATGACTTCTGAAGTCACCACGGACATTCGGCCCCATACTTGTACACCTGACATAAGTGAACAATGGAGTCTTCCAAGGACTTACCCTACAGCCACTTGGGGGATAAGGAAATCAAAGATGGGCATGTGTTTGTACATAAATTCCTGTGAAAACAGAGGAGTTTAATTGCTCGGTGGCTGTGCGTCCTCTCAGTTTGTACATACTAATGTTAGTATGACAGTATGCGTGTTTCATGGGCCAATCAAAAACTTACGAACTACGCTGTAAAATCCAGTGTGTGTATCTTCAGTTTGTAGCTTGGTCTGCTGTTATAAAGGTTCTGCCCCAAACCAGTGTCTGTGATTGTATTTGTGTTTGCGATTGAGAATAAATTATTTTTTAAAATGTAATTGTCAATATTTTAATATAATCTACACTGCAGTCTGTAGAGTCTCACAGCACACAATTCATTCAGTCAGCCCAAAAACTAAAAACACAAAATATTAGCTGGCCAGCACAGTTGGGTCGCTGAAAAACATATTTATCCATTTCATTTGCAGGGATACATTTTTTTTTTTTTTTTTTTAGATATTTTTGTAATGAATGAAAGTTTTTGCATGAATAAATAACAGCTACATTGAGGTCTTGGCCTGAAAACCAAAACTAGCCAAATGACTGTGGGAGAGTGGTTGATTCAGTCTGAGAAAACACTTTTCAGCAGTGACTCATGTATTGTACTGATCATCTCAATTATTCAAATGACCTAACGTAATCTCGTTTCGTCATCATTTTCCCACATTGTTTTCAAGCAGAAATGTCACAGAAATCTTTGGCACTCTGTATTTAATTGTGTTAGTGAGCGTTGTAGTGGCTGCAATGGTGGGTTTGTCCCACTAGAGGGTATTTCTGTCCTGAATATCCCACCAGCAATAGCCAATATTTAACGCAGTTCAATGACTCAATTCTTCTGTAAATTTGAAAATAATGTCATGATCAATTGCCGGCCCTGAATGAACACTAGTTTTACTGAATTAATGTTGACTTACTGATTTAAGTGGGACGTCTCTCCAGATGATACACAGGGGAAATCTGGAGTAGTATGTGGCTCCGCCCCCCATGCCAAGGTTCCGGATGCTGCAACCCAGTATCTTTCTGAGGTTAGCAGAGCATATGTGCATGAAAGAGCCACCATGTCAGCTGTCACATGCCAAAACTGCCCCCTATCAAGTAAAATGAGAACTTTCTATTTAGATTGAATGTGCCAAATATCGTGCAAATTGGACAATTGTAATTAAGTCCATGGAACAGAATTCGAGTCACATTTCCCTGTGCATGTTACTGTGCAGGTCATCTGATCAAGAAAATCAATGGAGACAGTGAGATAATAGAAATGCGCACACATGTCTTTCCATGGGTTTTTGGCAGTGCCCGCAGGGTCCCAGTGTGTCTTCAGAATGAGCTGCGTTACTCTTCCTGCAGCAGAGTTCCATGAAAAAGGAAACATGGGGCAAAGCCTGCCTCCCATTTCCTGTGTAGCTCAGAACCCGGCGCAGCCATGTAATGTCCCGCACCTGTGACGCACAGCGATTAATGCTTCATTTATTATTGTGGCAGGAAGTACTAGAAGGAAGCTTGAACTTGTTTCATTGCGACTCCTGGAAGTGCCAGACGTCAGTGTTAGGCAGCTGTGAGCTGTGTGGATGACAGAGCTCTATTAAAAAAACCACATTTCTTCCTGAGAGCAGAGCTGCGGTAGTCAGCCAAACCAGAATAAACTGCCTTAAAGAGATGAGTTTTCTGAGAATTACATAATTAAACATATATTTAATGTATTTGACTGATGTATTTTTTAAGCATTTATGAAGGGAAAGAAAACTAGATAGGATAAAGGTTTGTTGCAGGTTGGGCACAGCAAGGCTGTTCAAGTCTGGTCTTGTATTTCCTTCAGACACGCAGGGTTAAATACGTTAAACTAGAAGCAGAGTATGCTGGTCCCGGAATCGGGGAATCCTATGTAAGCTGGTGCCTCTAAACACTTTGAACTGACTGTTATTCAGAGTAACATGGATGTCATGATTTTGTAACAAGTCCATAAGTTCCTAATACATTCTTCTTTGAAATCTGATCAAATGTTTCTCTCACTTCTTTTTCACTGTTAAAAAATGAAAGAAATTATCAGTGGTCCGTATTTTCCAAGGGGAGTTTTCTTGATAATTCGTTTCTCAGCTAATTCATAAATTACTCCATTCCATCACTCTGCTTTTTTCCTCCCCAGCTCTCCCTCCCATCCATCTTTTTGTGTATGTAAGTTCTGGCTTATGTCAGTATTTTACATGCAGTCTGTTAGTCCATCATCAATGGAACTGTTTTGAATGTAACATCTTTAACTGAATTTATTCCAGAAGACACCTACTGTTTTTTTCCGCCAAGGTACTCTAACTGCCATTTTACACATAAAGGAGAACTTCTAGAAAGTACTGACACTTGAATTATCACAGAGTTTTACCACTATTTACATTGAAAACATAAAATAATTATGGCCAAAACACTTCACCAAATTTTGTAAGCTATGGAAAAGCATTTCAAAGGGTCACTGCACCCTCACTAGCATATGATGCATTTGCACATTATGAGCCCTTAAGAAATTCTTAATATTTCTCTTTAATTCCACTTTTTCCTTGTGCACTTCCAGTCTATAATGGCCTAAAGCCCCATTCTGCAACCACTCCTCCCCAATACCAAGCACCCAGTGGTAAAAAGCAGTACAGGTATCCTCCCAGTATATGTGTTTCAGGGAACACTTCTCTTTGCCTCTTATGGCTGCAAATGCTGTAGAGAAGCAGAACAGGACAGCACTGATGGCCCTCTCCATCGAAGCAACTCTTCAGACACCCCGGATAGGAATCAGACAAAAAGCCATGCCCCCCCCCCCAACCTTCTAATACAATACTGTTTCCACAGTTATAACAACCAGATGATAATACACGTGCCCGTTCTTGCTGTAATGGAAATAAAAGGAAGAATAATTCCTACCAAAAATGCATCAAAAGCAGCTTTAAACCCAGAGATCGCGGTGGCAGCACAATGGGCTCAAACTGCGCAGCTAAAACTGCGCAGCTCTGCACTGGGTGCCTGCTAGACCCCAGTTCACCTATATTATTCTCTGACCCTGTAAATGAAACTAATATCATGTGCTTTTCATTAACTTTAAGATTTCGTCAGACATTTGACCTCTGGAAAACATATATACAAATATGAATTAATACAAACAAATACAGTACATTGGTAAATACAATACATAACATCTTTGTGATAGCAAACATATTCTGTTCTCAAAAGTCAGTGTATTTTAGAATGACATAATGCAGCTAGCTAGTGTTTAAACTCTTAGCTTAGCTATGTCCACACGTTTCCTTTGACCCCCCCCCCCCCATCTCTGTCACAGCCAGACAACTGTTCCAGAAACCAGTGAGGTGGAACCTTCACGATAGTTTGCTCTCTGTCATTTTCTGCAAAGGTTGTTCCCTCTTTTGATAGAGTTTAATTTCAGTGGAGCTTGTCCCATTCTAAATGGCTGAAGTTGGTTCCTATAGCTCAGCACTATTTCAGTTAAGTAAAATTAGATATAAAAATAATGACATTGTCTGTGTCTAAATTCTGGTTGTGTATAACACCCTCAACTATAAAATAATTATACACACACTGGCTCACTGTGTAGTACTGTTGTCCCACACTCCCAGAGCTAGAGGGTTGAATCCTGTGTGAAATTCATGGCTTTTCTCTGTGTGGCATGAATGTCTTTCCATGGTTTCTCTAAGTTGCCCTTAAAGTATGGCTGCCTGGCCTGCACTCCCATCTTCTGAAACTTAAAACACAAGAAAGTAAAAATTCAACCACAGCTCAACAATGATTAAATTTTTGACCTACAACGAACTGAATCACATAAATCATTTATGGCTGAGTTTTTCTCTTAAAGGAAACATTTCTGATTCTGAATTTGACACCACAGTGGTAAACAAGTGTTACACTGTATAGCGTAGAATAAAATTAATAATAATAAGTATTCAAAACTTTATTTAAGAACCTCCTGGCATGAAGCAACCCCACTCCTGCGGAATACGTGACATGCGTGAGGTTATGCTTTATTTAAGGTCCCCACAAAACAGACGGAAATGACCTAGAAAATACTGGATACAAAATAGCTTGTCACATACTACATAGTGCGCGTACGAGCTTGTAGTAATAGACTATGAACTAAGTGAAAACAGAACCAAACAGGATAAAAGAATCTACTTCTTTTGTACTGAATTATCCGGCGGGCTTGGGAGACCATTAATGTGTTTCATTAAGTAGTCAGTACGGGCATTAAATAAATAAAACGTAAATATATAGACAAATTACCATACGCACAACACTTTTGTGTGCTATCCAATGCAGAACTTAAGTCTGACGGCAAACGTATAAAACCTAAGAACATAAAACAGTGACTAGAGGAAGCCATTCAGCCCACGAGCTCGCTTGGAGGGAATTAAACTAAAATTTTAAAGTTGGCAGGATCTTGTCAAGGATGGCGGGACCTTCATTACATTCTGTAATGATATGTAATAAATGTAAATCAGTAAAGGTACAGTAATCTTGTTTTTAATTTTGTTAAATTGTTGCTTTAATTCACATATTTTTATGCCACTTGCCAGCGTTGCATACTTCTCATTCACATGTAATTGCTTTAAAACTAGGTCGTAAAAATGAACGTACTAATTTAAAAATGCAATGTGCATCCGGCCAGCTAGTCTATGTTACTAATCCCAGTCGTGTCTCAATTTAGGTGTACAGATTCTTTAAGGATACTGCGTTTCTGGGTATATTACATAATTTAGCATATGGTAGAAATTCTGCTTATTATAGGCTACTTAAACCGAAAGCGAGACCGCTTTCGATTGCCGGCCGGTGGATAGCCAGCAGTAAGACTCATAATACGAAGTTAAATTCTATTCGTTTTCTGTATCCTCCACAGACAGATAAAATGATGCATGTACATGGGCTACCGAGATCATTTGTATACTAGGTGGGGCGATCAGTTTTTTTTCTAACATGTTTAACTGTAGTTTTCAAGTTATAAATGTATTGTGCGTGATCACAGTCAAAAACAACGATTCAAAACATAAAAGCTGTGAAATGCATTTATAGTGAAATGCGGCTTTTATTTTTCATTAAGCGTACATGTAGCGATCAACCTCAATGTAATAGCCTTGTATCGACTATAATTAATTACCGACTTTATCAATAACAGTAGGCTAGGTAGGAGGTGATGACGTGTGGAAAAAAGTCCGCCTTAAATCTTTAAAAGGTTAACGTTTATTGGATAAGCTGTTGAATAAAAATTAAATTGGAGTCCGCCCTTGATCATAATGAATTGATGGTTGCATGTAAAGCAGATCTAATGTAAACACATGCAATCAATATTAATTCATCTTGTGCTTTTTAAACCACATCTGTATCATACTGTGATTGAAAAGTGCTGGGCCCCCTGAATCTGCAAGTGTATCCGTGCCACTACTGTCCTCCCATATACAATATATATGAATATGTTTCCTATTTCAATGTCATGACTCCATTTATAACCATCTGGTGTTGATAATAGTTACAGAAACACCATGACAGTCATATATGGTTTCTGTCCAGGCCTTAATAAAGTTAATAAATAAATTAAGGCCAGTGAGTGTGAATTTTACAGGCACCCAGGGAAAACATCGGTTCTTCCCCACAGCAGTTATGAAAAGATGCAGAGTAATGCGGCACAAATGTATACCAATTGCACCAGCGCTTACCCTTTGGTCTCCAGTCCCTTAGCCTGGATGTCTGCCTGTTCATGGCTGGCACTCACTATGTTTCCCTCCCTTTTGTTCTTCTTTTCCAGATCAAAGTTCAATGTGGTCTAAGCTGTTTTGCGATCCACAAAATGTGATGCGAAGAAAGTTTAATATGACCGACTAACCAATCACAATCCATTCATATTGTTTTCTAAAATGTCTGCTTTTTGTCAATAGAGTATTTTAAGTTAATGCATAACAAAATACAACAAATCCTAGAACTGCCTGTGGAAATTTAGGTGAGATTAATAAAGAGTATGGTATGGGTAAAGTTTCACAATTAAAATATTTCAGATTAATATTTATTTCATATATGTTAATATAAGGTCCATTTGCTATCAAGAAAATATTTTTATCCATCTTCTGTCATCTGTAGCATCAGCCAAGGTCTGGCGCTGATCCCAGGAAAGACAGGGACACTGCGGAGGTGAGACGCCAATCGGGAGCGGGGGAGGGCTCTCTCAGCATTGGGGGGCTGATTGTCTATCATGAAAAGGGGCAGTCTGTAAAATTTGCTGACCCGGGATGGGGGAGCCTTGGTAAATTTTGCAGTGGCCCCCCTGTCATGGTAAGCCCAGGGGTGAATGAATGCTCCTCTGTCCCACTACTGATGCCAATCCATCGCCGCTTGGAAAGCAGCTTTAGAAAGATGTACCATATATGGGAGCCCAGTAGGGGCACGGATACCCTGGCAGTATCAGGGGAACTGGCAGTTTATGATTTTATAAAAACTTGGACTGGTGGGGGGGGAGAGAATCCAACTACTAATTTATGTGTATGTGTACATATGGTAATGTAATTTATGTATATATTAGGTAATGTAAATTTTGTTCAGGTTGTCACATGATTGGTGGTTTTGGCCAGTCTCCTCCGGAGCCTTTGCCTGATCAGATCTACTCTCTAATTAGGCTAGATTTTTTGGGATAATTAGGGAAGAGTCAGTTACGTTGCATGGTAATGAAGGGCATGAGCTAGTATGTCAGAAGGCTTAGATTGGGCTCTGTTTACTGATGCTTGGCACGATTTTTCACGGCTAGTTAACTTTCACTGGGTTTCTCTGGTTAGAAGCAAGTTCAAGTCTTATCACATATTCTGAATCGCACTGAGGCCCAGCATTTGATTTCCTGTCACTCTGCAACTACTATCCACATGTGTAGGTTCAGTCCTCTTAAACAAATATTAAAATTTCAGATCCTAATAAGATTATTGTGCAAAATACAGGCAAGAAGAAATATGAATTATATGTCTACTATATTATGTGGAATATATTATGAGGGTCTTAAATATGGCACAGGCAATGTATTCTTTATACAACCCTGAATTCAAGATTCTGCAGGATGAAAGATTCCCAAAAGTCATAAAAAGCTAGTTGCTTTCCAGGCATATTTATCATTGGGGATTTGCATATTTCTCATTTCACCCACTTATACAGCTGGGTTCATTGACTTAAGCAACACAGGCACCCCCTGGGATCTCTTTGGTGACAATTTCTGATCATTACTCACTGCTTAGCCTACAAATCAGTGGTTAGACTGTAGGGCCAATAAAGCATGATTATTTACAAGATTGCTGCATGTTATAAATGATGAACAGGCACTAATGAATTTTGAACATTTTAAGAATTCACAATGACTATACTGAAATGGTACAGTTAAAATACTTCCCAGTAAGATTTTCCAGTAAGCTGCCAGTTCACTGGGAGCACTGCAGATGTGTTATTGGTAGTTAAACAAGTCACATATATTAGTAATCCTTCCCAAAGCCACACTGAGGTCTGGGCCTTCCTGTGAACATTCCCGCAACAGACCAGATGTTACTTTGCATCCATTTTCACGTGAATTAGAGGCCGTGAGAGTTTCTGTGTAGCAAATTCAATGGCACACTTTCAGTTGGCATAAAATGCAGGTGAGGCCATTGTTACCATGTTGTTACCTTCAAGAATAAACAGAATATTAAATACCATTTAACATCTTATTAAATACCATTTAACATCTTATTAAATACCATTTAACATCTCATAAATCGTGTTGAAATTAATATATATATATATCTCCATTTTCCAACTTATTATCCATATTTCTGCTTTATCCTATTGGGTCATGGGGGGGGGGGGGGTCTGGAGCCTATCCTGGAAGCAATGGGCACGAGGCAGGAAACAACCCTGGACAGGGGGCCAGCCCATTAATTATATATGTATAAATATGTGTGTGTGTGTATATACATACATATATGTATATGTGTGTGTGTGTGTGTGTGTGTGTGTGTGTGTGTATATATATAAAATTAGAATCTGGTTGGTCATTCACTTAATTACAGCTATCATTGTTTTGGTTGTTCCATCACCCTGAAGCCAGTTCCGCATATCCCTCTCCCCTCACATACCACGCTACATCTCTCTGCTGGGTGCTTAAAAACTATGTACTGTTGCACAGACA
>JAODJW010000033.1:9536558-9554936 GCA_026777045.1 Hyperopisus bebe | reverse complement strand
AGCAGCCCATTCTCAGAAAGCGGTCCCCTGGAACAAAGTAATAATTAAAAACCCGTTTCAGACTTTGCTTTTAATTCAGGCTGCATTTGGATTCGTCTCATTGAGATTTTCGTGTCATGTAAGGCATACGTTAAGTGAAATCACTGAATACCTCATAAGTGTTTGGCAGGTTTTTGGGTGAGACTTACAGGTCTTTTCCCATGCTTACGCAGTGAGCATAACAGGACAACAGAAATCCATGCGGGCATGTGAAAGTCAAACTCATTTGTAACCAAGTAGAACAGCCAGTAAGGAATTTCATGTTGGCTTTGCAATAAATTTGTACGTAAACAAGAAAACGTGTTTGTATGATTAATTTTGACAGCCTTTATCGGAGATAAAGAACTAATTAAAATGACGTAACAAAGTTAACCAAATACATGGATGCATTTGTTTTAAAATAAGCAGCACGTGTTTGAATAGAACTGATTTATTTGGCACTCATTTAACTTTTTTTTTTTTTTTACTTTTAGCTGGTTGAACATTGCAAATATACACATTATATAGCAAAGACGTTTGGCCCTGTGTTCCCTAAGGTCCATATGTTTACAATAAACTCATTTACGCGAAAACATAACCACATTAACCAGACTAGTGACCTTTCCTGGCATATGCGCCAGTTTTCCTAGAAGCAGCCATTACTCTAAGCATTTCACAAAATTAACAATGCGCTAAACAGCCAGCGTCCGCAGCGAGCAAAAGAATATCCTTACAAATATAGGAAAGTCTTAGACAATAAACGGATATGACTTATTTTAATATTACCTTCTCAAACGTAAGCAAAACATATAGGAATTATTCACAGACTGCATTTCTGTTCATTGGGCCAGAACATTATGCTGGAAAATATGTTTGGAGAGTACACACAATCACTTTGGGCAGCAAGTTTCTGAAATGCTGCAGAAGGGACAATGTGACTTAAGTTCGGCTTAATTTGAATTCATATGGTGTAAATAGGTGTAAATAACTTACACAAGTTGTCCTGTACAATTTATGGACGTAATCTTTTTGCCTTTCCCCACTGCTACAAACGCTATAAAAACTTTACACGTCTGTTTTTTCATATAAAATCTATTACACGATTTTTGGAATTTTTTGGGTTTTTAATAATCAAATACTTAGTTGAAATATAGGTCGTATTGTCATATTTGAGCTTAATTGTCTTACTTTGTGATTGGTATGGTACATTATTGCTTGTTGGTGCTAAATATTCCTAAATCTTAAATGCATTTCTCACTATTTTTTTTTTTTATAAATCACTAATAAAAGCTTGTTATTTTAAGAAAGAACAAAACTGGTTTAGTCTCTAAGCTTTGTGCTAAACTAGAAACAAACAAAACAACATATTAGACAATACATGTAAAAAAAAATCCATCAACATTTTCCCTACCGTGTCCGAAGTTTTAGTGCGGCACAAGAAAGACCCTTAAAAACGGGGAAAAATATTTTAAATGTATGGTTAAGTGCCCTTTAATACACGAAGACTGTGGGGACTTCATTGTTTGTCTATAATTTTCTTTCGCCAATAACTAGCATACTCTTACCGTTTCTAGTCCTAGTTTCATGTGTTTTGTTTATTTGTTTTAATACTAACAGAAGCCCGAGTAAGCAGATATTTTCATTAAGTAGAAGTCGATCGTTTTATCGGGGTATACTTGCATTATCAACAATCAGATTCTTCACAGTTATTTATTGATTAAAAACGACAGCAGCCTAGCTTCCAATAAGTTTTCACGTACCAAAAACACTGGCCTGCATGGCCACCGATATTTCATACTTAACTTGAGTCCTAAGTGCAAGTCACGTCTATATAGTAAACATGCTAACGCACACGCACTTGTTAAACTGTTCTGGGTTTTGGGACAATATTGCCGACAATGGCCGCTGCCATACATATTTCTAGATTTCCTGTGTTCCATCGTTGTTGTTTTTAAGCTTATTTCATTTTGAAGCCATGGTGATTAATCCAAGTTAACGATATGAAGGTCACTTCATCATGTAACAATACTTTCCGGGTTTAAATTACGTGGGGCAGCACAATCGATTTAAATGTAAAGCTAATAAAACCTGTTAGGTACACGATTAGGCTTCTGTCAAATAATTTTTGTTCCCAGATCTTTTCTTTTAAGAATTGCAAGCTTCTTTTATTATCGAGATTGTATTCGCCATGCTCGAAGTAACCAGGAAGAGGTCGGATGTGTCTGATGTATTAAAATCTGATCGCTAATATCTCAAGTTCGTAAAAAGCTAAACACGGCTTACTAGCCTGCAACGCAAATAGGTTACAGACTTGACATTTTGCAAGACACCTTTTATTTCTGCTCATAACCTCTGTAGTATTACAAAGCGCCAAAATTTGAAAGGAGCCAAAGGAAAAGCGACCTAACGGTTTGGTTTTAGCAGCGATATGGGACTTGAGCTTCTAGGTTTAGCTTGCTTCATTCACTTCTTAATTAACATATTAATTATAATTTGAGATGCAAATACTGAAATGTAAAGCTCGGGGTGTTCAAAACATCAGAAAGAAATTACTATAATATATACACTGATAAACAACACAGGCAGCAATTCGTCATAGGCTAAAATGCTTAATCCAAGAATCTGAAATTGAGATGACGACCGTAGACAATGAACCTGGTAAGCCAATAATCAAAACGCTGCAGGACGTCAAAAGTCGTAGAAAGTTTTGAAAACGAAATTGAGCGTTTACCGTGGATGGGGTAAATAGGTGTGCATATAAATATGCATTTAAAACAATCTCTGCAGTCTCTGGTAAGCTGTTCGCTGTAATTTCTTCGATTACACACAGATCGTGACCGTAGAGATGACGATCGTGTCTAGATGTGACTAAGAGTGACTAATGTCAGACCATGTACCCATCAAAGCAGCATGCGAGACGCCCGAAAGTTTGATATTATGTACAGTTCATTTTTTCGTCTCCGTCAGACTGCACGGTCAACAATTGTGCCTGTGTTGCGTTCGAATGTGCAGCAGGCATTAAAAATAAAACGGTATTGTGTTTGTCGGTTGATGCAATACTCTGTCAGCAGTGTTGTTGAAAAATGTTAAAGCAACATTTTGCCTATTGTTTATTACAGGCCGCTCATGTTTAAAGAAATTCACCTTCTCTGCAGTGTACAGAGATGAGTATATCTTAAAATGGAATGTTAATTTACAATATAAAATTATGAAATAGAATAAGACGTATTCCTTCTTTCAAAACAAAAACACAACATGGTTTCAGTTTTGTGGGTAGCCTACATTTAAAAATGACAGTGACAACCGAATAGAAGTTTACTCAACAAGATAAAGAAATACTGTTTCTTAATGAGTTTTTTGCTTTAAAATTTTGCGAGTTTTGAAAGAATCACACAATGTACACATTAAATAGCATTGTCTTTGGTAACATTTGCAAGTCACATTAAAATGTTAATAATATCTATGCTTTCACAGTTCAGTATGGACAAAATACTTATTATTTACAACAAAAGTGCAAATAAATACACAAAACAAAACGTATAAGCCCACATCTCTTAGCCACTGCGGTTCTGCAAGAAAAGCCGTACCATAGAACGGATGAAATTGTACAATAAAAACGAAATAAACATTTAAATAAGCATATGGCGCATAACAATGCAAAGCAGGGGCGGGTAAAGTGAATTTGAAATCAACTGAAAGCTGGGTTGGCTGTCAGACATTTATAAGTGTTATTTACAAAGCTTTGTGTGAAATATGTAAAAACTGAAAACATCCTGGAAAACAATTTGATTATGACGTGCCTTCATTTGCCGTGATGGTGCTGTGGCTTGATGTCACTATGATGCTGAAACGTCAAACTATATATATATATATATATAACCGTCTATATATATATATAGACACACACACATATATGTGTGTGTGTGTGTGTAGGGGGTGGTGTCTCACTGTAAAATTCGGTGTTATACAAGTAAATTATTTTTGTTTTGTGGTTAGATGTGTTCATACAATATCAAGAGAGGGCAGGTTTCTTTTCCACAATTTCACCTGCTCAACATCATTTTTAAAAAAGAAAAACGCTTTAATTCTGAGATTGCATACGCCCCTGAATGCACTCTTTGCTGTGCGTCGGCGCCAGGTCATCCGCCGTATTCCCTTGGTCCGCCGTGCACTGCTTCAGAAACTCAACCACATCCAGGTAGCCGGCCTGAGCGGCCAGGTGCAGCGGTAGGTTGCCATCACTGTCCACCGCGTTGACGTCGGCGCCGTACTTCACTAAAACCTGTAGCGTTTCCAGGTAGCCGTCCCGGGCGGCGTCGTGAGCGATCGTCAGGTCTTTCACCGGGTCGCGCTTATTCGGATCTGCCTTCGCTTCAAGTAACATCTCAGCAAGACCGGGGACACCGAGTTTCATTACCTGCAGCCAAAGAAAACAGATAATTACTGTTTGGGATATAGCACACTTAATTGGCACTTACATAATAAAGCCTACATAATAAAGAAAAATAATTTCCCCCTTAAAACTAAGAAAGCTTAAATGTTATAAATTTCTTATGTTGTACTTTTAGTACAAAAATTAAATTAATACTATATTTAGTATGTTTACTAAATATATCACTTTAGTTTTGCATTTGATTTATATAATCTTTTATCAAAATTACACATTCTGAACACTGAAAGAATAAGACAGTGTCAATTTTGGAAAAAATTAAACTGAATACACAGTTTAAGACCAATTGAACGTGGTGTATTTTGACTGATGCTTTACACTTTTTCAAATTATTTTTGTTAACCCTTTGCTCATTGTTCTAATGCATTTCAGATATTCTGAGTTGTGTTCCTTATAGGAATTGTCTTGCCCCCCCTCCCCCATCTGAATTGTGCAAAATCTAGTTTTTTTAAGCAAAATTATAAAGCAGTGACATAAATATTAAAATTAAAAACAAGCTTTCCTTAAGTTTTACAATTTTAATTTTTAAATACACTTCTCTCAGTAGCTCTCTGCACCGTCTGACATCTGACTGAATAGCTGTGGTCGGCTCTTTGCATGGTGTCATTTATTCTGAGCCTGATGTGTGTGTGTGTGTGTGTGTGCATGCATGTATACACTGAATCCTAAACACACAGCATAATGCATCACACACACACACATAACAAAAATGACCAGTGCGCAACAAACCGGTAACCTACTGTTAGTCAGTTTCAATAATAAAAATTAAACAAATCTGCTCTACTATGTTCAAATTTTTTTTGTAAAGCAAACTATTCACTTTTAATGTAGTTTTCCAATAATTTTACGCTTATGTTACATCTGGGCAAAAAATGTGTCTTGTTTTTCTCTAGTGAAAACACTGCTGAACAGTGATAATATTTTCACTGAAATGTTGTTTGCACCTTGCAATTACCCAGTCGCTAAAAACACCAGCCAGTCCTGCAAAAACTTGTACAAATGCAATATTTGTTCATGCGACTTCTTCTACATATTGTTTTGTTTAAACAGTGATGCTGTCACATTCATAAACACACTTACAAAAATGTACACCAACATAATGTTGCTTTTTTGCTCTGTAACTGTTCACCTGCAATATGTCAAGTAGCCCTGCCTATGTATGGTGTAATATATATATATATAAATATATTTCTTATTAAAGCAGAAAATAACATTTTCCACTGTTCAGTACCTGTATATTTTAAACTACACATCCCATTTTACACACCGCCAAGCTCGGTAAATGTGTAAAGGACACAGAAGTAGAAACACTGGACCTTATCTAACAGGCCTAATAATAAAAAATAATCATATGAAGCCAATGAATCTTAAATATGTATTAATTTACATGTAAACACATACTATTAATATTCTATATTTTTAATAGAAATGTATTGTTATAAGGAGGCCCTCAAGAAGATTTTTTTCCGGTTTTGTACATCATTCGTCCCAATACAACTAATCTGCCTAGCAAGCACCTAATTTATTTTTTAAACTATTTTAAAACATTGCATTGCTCTTTTCAATAAGTTCAACAAAATGGCCTATGAGATCTCCTACAGTATATGTTGCAATATGATAGACTGATTTGAGCTGTGATTCTGATAGTCGTGACTTGAAATTTGCTGCATTTAAGTATCTATATGACAAACCTTTATATGTGTTACTGTCATTAGTGCTTTGAATAATTATAAAACATATTCTGTGATTGGGCGGCCGTTCACCATTTTATTTACACTTTAAGTGGAGGTAATTTGTCTTCTCATTGCAATATCATTACATAAAAGCAAGTTCAGAGTGAAATTTAATTTAGAGATGTCCCTAATCTGACAGCAACGAGTGCAGAATTTGTGGTTTATGCAAGGTAAATATCTGAAACCTGTCATGGACTGTTTGAAAATAAAACTACGACTTAAGTGCTGGTTTTGCAGGTGTCTTTTTATCACTGGATGATACTAATTTGTCTGCATGGCGCCACATTTACTGAAATAAGGTTACGCCAGTCCAGATAAAAGAGCAACTTGCGATGTTATGGATTTCTCAAAAGCAGTTGCCTGAAAGCAAAGTTGTTCTAGTACGTTATTTAAACTGTATAATCAGGTAAATGAATGTGTGGAATATAGGCAAATGTCTACTGCTGATTTATTACAATAGAAAATCTTTTATTTCCTCCACATGCATGAGCGTAATAAATGAGAAGTCTCACGAGTTAAGCAAGAATGGAAGAAAATAAACGCCAACTACAACGAAAATTATCCTAGTTCAGCATTATCGTCCTTTTCACTTGTATCACCTTAAATTAAGGGGTAGAAAGTTTGACTATAATGTGTATTAACATCTCACAATTCGACCGAAAACCGAGAATATTTCAGTACGTCATTAAGACATCTTGTTTTAACGGTACACCAGCAGTTAAACAGATAATCCCCTGGGCAAACCTCAGCAAGTCATATTTCAAAACCATACAAATGTACAAGTGGTCGTCCGAAAAACGCAATACCAACCTGTAATGCCGTCCTGCCGAAACGGTTCGCCTTATTGACATCTGCCCCGCTTTGTAATAATGTTTCAACTTCTGACAAGTCTCCCCTTGCAGATGCACTGGTCAGCTTGTTTGCTTCAGTCAAATCAGCCATTCTTCATAAAAACAAACGATGGTGGCAGAGCAATTTTCAACGTGGTGGAAAAAAGCGCCGCAGCTGAATTTAAGTGTGTACTCGCTTGTTTTCTTATGCTTAGACGTATATGATGACGGCGCATACCATAAGACTGGTAAATAGACTACTTAGCAAAAAGAAACTGGAACAGTGCCATGATCCGCCTTCCGCTTTAAAACCATCCCACTATACAATCCGCATCACTTCAGAAAAGAGGGATGTTACGCTTTTCCCAGCGTTGGATGCATGTGCGATCACCTAAGGCTGAGAGATCGAATCGATCCGTACAGGGTCCTGATATACCCACATCTGAGGCCGGGCTGCAAGATGTACAAAAAATATACAATAAAATCAGCAGCGGAGCTCACATTGAAACTGCTCTGTCCTTGCATCATTCAACATCCTCAGAAGGCTGAAATCTTTCAGTTATGAAATGAACACTCAATGCAACCCGCTTGTTTAAACAATCCAGCATGTGGAGGTATAAAACTGTGAGCCGAATAAAAGATCCACGCACAAGTTCAAAGAAAACGTACGGCATGGCTAAAAAAAAACGTCAAGTAACACTGTTGTATTTTTGATCATTCTGCGCTTCGACAAGGTAAAACGTATCCGGAAGTCAGTATTCATATGTTGATTGCTTGGAGAAAAGCAAAGAAATGCAGTATTAGCGGAAAAAAATATCCGACGCACTCCCAATTGTAGTGCCAATAATTAGTACATATTTTACAGCGTTCAAGTCCACGAATGCGTCCTGCGAGGCTTCCGGCGGGTCACTGTTGGAGAAAAATCGCCCGGTACACAGGTGCATAGCGACCCAGCTACGACGTCCAAAAACCCCGATTTAAAAATAATCAGCTCAGTAAGGTAACGACATGGTTGTCCTTTCGGAGATGATTCCCCTTGATCGCGTCTGGAATTTCATACTGTGGGGCTGCAGGGGTTTATGGCAATTCGGTGTATTAAAAAAAAAAGAAGGAAGATAGTCTGATTTTGTTTAACGAGTGGCTGTATCCAATGACATTTTAAGGGATGAGGTTTCAAAAGTTTTATGCAAGCTTCCCGCCCATTTTTCAACTGTAGAAACAGGGGGGTTGCTGAGAATTCGTCCTACTCGCTTGGCTCATTAAATATTGAGCGCTTGTTTATTTCGGTTAAAAGCGGGCGGACGGTACTCCCGACAAAAAAGCGCGACCGGTGAAACATTGTATCTATCCGCAGACTTTCATCATTTACAATTTCCATTCCTGTTCAAAGGTGCTTTTTAATGGCCAGATTTATGAATGACGATTGCGCCTCTTTGGCTCCTGCTATTTTTGGAGGAGGCTTGCTGTGACCTGCAGAGAAATCACGAGACACTGTAAACTTTTTAAAAATAATATACAGATGTAGAGTGTTTAAAATATAAGATCCACTACGCTGAGTTGATTATCTGCGCGCCATGCAATTCCTCCGCGATGGCGAGGCAACTTTCCATTTTCAGTGATCTGATTGGACATTGGATATTTTTTTAAAAAGAGACTTGCTTTTTTCACTGACATCACTCAGTTTTGAAACAAGGGACCTCCAGTCGTCACATAACAGACGACGATAGGCGGGACTAAAAATCACCGAGGTCGAGCTGAGGTACCTCGCCTGCAGCTGTCACAGGGCGAGCACTCCGGTGATGTTGAGTTTCGGCACCGCCCATCCCGTGTCACGCTTGAAGAATAAGAATGTATCACCAAATGACCAAAAACAGTGCATTTATTGGTACTTGAACCGGTCGAAATTTTGCTTACAAAAATCACACTTAAGAAAACTCAGATAGGCCACATATATGAACTGATTGCGGGATGAAACTTTTTTGCGATGGGTGAAATAATGCAGCGAATGACTTATATCTCTCGCCTGCCTACTTATACACAACACACGTGTTTGTGCATCGTATGCGTCCGTGACAGCGGAGACGGCGGTTTGCAGACTTGTTATTCACACACAAGCACATTTTATAGGGGCGTGCACTAAATTTTATGCGGGTATGGAGTATTTAACCGTATGGGCGTATTTTATTACTACGTTATCGTGCAAAAGAAACACAAGCATTTAATCATACAAAATATTTAATCCGGGTACTCCTGTTTCCCCCTCACGGTCCAAAAACATGCTGAGGCTAATTGGAGTCACCAAATTGCCCATAGGTGTATGTGTGAGATTGCATACTGTGATGGGTTGGTGCCCCATCCTGGGTTGTTCCCTACCTCGCGCCCATAAACGCTCCACGACCTCGGTTCAGAAAATGAATGAATGGATGGATGATTTTTCAGATTGCACAGTATTCTGCTACTACAAGCATATTAGACAATACGAGGTTTAATTCAATATATAATTTAAATAATAGTACCCTTTCATCAAACATCTATACGCAACATATTGCTTTCTGTTGACTGACGTAATCCAGTTGTCACAGAACAAGGTTTTAAAAATATCGAATCACAATAAACTCCTCATGTTTAATAACAGGTTTGTCCAACAGATGCTTCCCGGCATTATTTCATGTGTAGCAAATAATCGAGATATTAAGAGTTGCTTTTATCAATCCACTCTGGTATAATCTTACACTAAAAGTACATGCAATGATAACAACAGAATCCTAAACATGTACTCGCCGTGAATCACATTCATTATTAAGTGACACCTAGGTTGGCCTACTTTTCCAGTTATTCTTGTTTTTAGTTATGGCGTTTAACAAATATTGTTTGGGTTTTTATCTATTCACTTTCTACTATACATTTTACGACGTAATGACGGATGACAGGGGCATGTATAATTCTGTGTGAAGCAGAGCTGCCCGATGAACACTCGGACGAGGAACTGCACTTCGGTGTGGCCTGCGCCTTTAACAGTACCGGAGCAGGCTACGTCTTTGTTGTGCGACGCAGTTTTACGTATTATTGCCGTAAAGCGAGGACGACGTCGTGAGGGACGCGGATAAAAAAGTGACGTTCACGGAACACTCGTACTCACAAAAGATACGGAGCCGCACAACATTGCACTAAGTGTGGCGTTTCCCGGCAGGTGTCTTTTTAATCCCCCTTCTCCCTGTGAAATTCCGACGACATTTGTATATGAAACCCGAGTCCCTCCTCTGCTTCGGAAAGAGAGGGAGAGAGAGAGAGCAATAGAGCAAACGTTAAGCCAGTCATTGCGATGGCCTCCGGTAGCGGTAGCGACATGAACAGAGAAATGATCCTGGCCGACTTTCAGGTGGGTTTTTTCCCCTTTTGCAGGTTCATGTGTTCAAATGTGAAACTCGGTCACTGAGGCAGCGTAGCTGCTTGACTACCTCCTGTCCTGGTCAAAGAAGTGGCTATTTAAACCACAAGTGTGCTAATTGGAAAGTGGGTATATGTTTATTTTCGTGGATAGATTTAATGAAAGGACGGCAGCTTACAGCCGGGTGTCAGGGCTTAACCGTGAACACGTGTCTGTAGAAACCCCAAAAAGAAAGTAAAATAAGCACATGTCTTTGTGGATTGGATTAGTTACCACCGACTCCCTGCCTTTTGTGCAGTCGGTCTGTTAACCAACTACAATCATTAAAACAAGGTGACGTAAGTTCGGCTATGTGGTCTGACAACGCAGGTCCGGTTTAGAGATGGCAAACTTTGATGCAGTTTTAAAAATTACTGCATTGAAGTGCATGAAGGTCCATGCCAGTGTAACCATGTTTGCTGTTTGTCAGACGTTTTCGGGAATAGCTTGTGTCAGAGATGGACAGGTGTGTAAGCGTACTTCTATGACTGAGGTCTTATGGTGATTTTTCCAGGTGTCAAATAAGTTTCGGGATTAATCTGCTATAGTTTGTTGGCGCGTTTTGCCATGGGTGGGGGTCGGGATTGTAAGCAGTAGGCTTTGTTTTATGTCGGCGCTGTGGTCGATCACCAGTGGTGTGACCTGTCCATATATGATTTATTTTCATTTTTGCACCTACAGCTCATACCGAGCAAAACCCATGATCGCCCACACAATTTTCCTATAGTTAATGACAGTTGTCCTGAAACTTTCACGTTAATCTGTAGTATGCTGTTGTGAGAAGTGTGCTACTAATATTCCTAACCCTACCCCTGGGTGCGTGTTTAGTAGTTTAAATTTTGATGGTTGTTATTTTATATGTAAGGCAATGATGGATCAAAACGGATTCTCTTACTCTTCTGTCTAAGGGTGATTTAATGAAATTTCTTTGTCAGTGTGTTAATTCAAAGTACATTTTTATCATGTATATGTGTTTAGCCACTAGATTAATCTCCTTCTGTCCCTTTTCCATTTTTATTTTCTTCCCAGTCTGGTTCATTTTTATTGAATGTTTGCACTCATGTGCAAACAACAATGTGTGCAAAACTTCCTGGGTTTCCTCTTCTGATGATATGAGATTTTTAAAAAACATTCTTCCATTCCCTTAGTAGAAGTTGAGATGCAGTACTATTCTCAGTAGTGCTCCTGGGGAGTTTCTCTGCATTCGTCATAACTGTACAGGGCTGTGTTATTCCAAAGGTGTCTCCCTAGAGGTACCATGTTTTGAGTTTGTTCTTAATGGAGAAGGGGGACTCAGGCTTTGGATGCAGTCCTTACACTGGCCTTCTGCTGCTCTTCACAGTTGCTTCCCTACTTGGCAGGCACAAGTCTTACTGTCTGTTAAAGAACTGATATATAGTTATGCAAACAAAAATATTATATTTTTAAAGCATGTTATTAAATATCACAACCGGCTAGTGGTGCAACGGATCAAAAAATTCACGGTTCGGATCACGGTTTTAAGTCACGGATCTTATCAATTTTCGGATCAGTGAAAAAAGAGAAGACAAATGTAACTCTCCATTTATTTAAGTATTTTTTTGCCCATTAAAAAACATTTGACTCAAGACTTATTCCGTGCAATTATATAAAAACAAATTAAGGTGCAATATAGGGCATGATAAGTATTGCCTTTAACGTGGACACAAAAAACAACTTAAAATGCAATTTAAGGTATCAATGCTTCTTACTTTGAACATGGAGAATGAAATAGAAATTAGCTTATGTCCATATCATCAAAAAAGAAAGAAAGAAAGCAAAGCAGACGTGAGCTTATAACGGCTATAAACACCCCAATAGCTTTTGTAATAGCTTTAGCCCTGTCGGATTGGGCAGCAAAGGGCTGCTTAAATGCCGCGGATATCAGCGGTTGTTGCGCAGCCTTCATCTTCGCTCCTGTCACACCGGGGTGATGTCGTGTCGAATGAGCGGCCATGCCCGACATGTTGCCAGCCTCATACGGCTTCCTCGTGCCACACCGTCGACAAACTGTGGTGGTTTTATCCACCACCCGTTTTCCCATCAATATATTTAATGGGGAAGCCAAAATGCTCCCACACATGAGATTTAAGTGATGCTGGAGGTTTCTTGAGCTCCTCTGCTCCTCCAATTGGACCGCTGCCGCTGGGCATGACTATTGCTTGACAGACTGACCACGCGCACCATACAGTGGAACTTTTTTTTTCCTGAATCTTCGGATCACGTGCGTGCCGAACCATGGAGAGGGATCGGTTCGGATCACGGATCAACAGTGATCCGTTGCACCACTACAACCGGCAAAGTGGGGGGGGGGGGGGTTCCACTGACTGGGAAAAAGAAGTTTTGATTTGTTTCATTGGTACCTGTCGTCTGGTTGGGGGCAGAGCAGTGCTGAGGACAGGGATCCGGGTGTAAGGCTTCATGCTTGTAGCTGAACCATAGCACCCTTGAGACATCCACTCTTTCCAGGGCAGAGGGAGAGGGTTTCAATGAGGGGTCACCGTGACCGGGTGGCCGACAAGGATTCAGCGCCTGATTTCTGGCTTTTCTCAGGACCTTCTACTGCAATACTCTTTTATCGTGGCATATCAATCTCATTCAATTTAATTCCCCATTTTATTGTACTTATGTTTAAGTATTATGTAATTTGTGTCAGGGCTGCCACTACTGACAGTATTTTTACAGATTAATCTTTAATCTATTGACTATTTTGCTAATTGGTTGATTAATCAAAGTGATTAATTCTCCTCCAGATATTTAACTTGACCGTTTAGTGTAAGTTAATTTTGACAATAAATTGTTGGATGACGTATGCTGGCTTTTCAGCACTTTATTGACGTTATTTTCAGCCCACAATTCCATAAGCAGATTAGTAGTATGCCTAGAAATATTAAGGAGATGCATATTGTGATGCCCAAAAGTTAGTAAATTGTATAAATTTGGCGTATCTTCATGCTTATTAAATTTGGTTAGTGGAGCACGCCACATGTGATACAAGCGATAAGCACTGAAGTTGCAATTATGAAAGGGACATCAGCAGCCACATCATCTTTTAATTAAAAGAGGAGATATTGTGGTTAAACAAGTTGGTGTGACAGTACTTTTTGCAGATTGAAGTCCGACAGTTTTTTAATATGTAAATATGATTTTCATTTTTATTTTAGCTCACAAATTATTTTCTTTTATTTAGTGTCTGTTTTCATTTCAGTTTTAGTTTACAATAATGACACTGGTCCCAACAAGACCAACGTGCATGAATACACACACTGTCAATGAACGTAGAATAAACCTAGGTTCTAGCCTGAATGTTTTTACAAACGCTTATTCAGTGACTGTTGTAATGTAGCAGGAAGACAACTTTAAGCTTTAATAATGAGTGTGTTTAGCAGCTACAAATGCCCCTGTACTAATGGTAATTTAATAAACATGGTTTAGCCTATTCTGGTGGTCCATCATCCAGAATAATCCCTCTTCAGGTGCTCAACAATGGCGTGAGTTATGCTGTGGTATGCCAATGCATAATTTGAACTGTTCCCATATTTACCTGGTGATATTAAAGGAAAACATTTGTTGTAATGGATTTAAACTTTTTAGAAATTATTATTATTATTATTATTAATTCATAGGAAATTTTATATAAAAAAAAAAGACATTGATTTAAAACATTGGTGTCGACCCATTATCTAGTCGACTATGCCAACTAATCGCGGCAGTGTTAATTTGGACTATAGGCTCTTTTCGTAATATTTAAATGCTAAATTAGGTTGGTCGTTTTTTTTTTCTGTGAGAAGTATCATTGAAGTCTATTGTCCTGCAGGCTTTAGGGATTATATTTTCAGTGCAGCATGGTTTCAGTGAACACTCATGAATGTCAGTTTTGGCTGCCAGGAGTGCATTTCTGTCACTTCCTTCCTGGTTAGATCCAAACAGCTGTGCTTAAATCAGAGGGTATGTATGACAGTGTGCAGGGTGTGTAAGCTTAGTAGAGCTGCTGCGATTAGTCGATGTAGTTGATGACGTCAACGCTGAAAATACGTCAACATCAATATTTTAAATCAACCCATTGTATTTAAAATTTTAATGAAATTGCCTTTATAGTTTTTAAAATGCTTCAATCCATCATAACATATGTTTTCCTTTAATATCACCGTGTAATTATGGGAATAGTTTACTAAACAAAAAGGTGGTTTTACACTGCAAATTTTCGATGGCATACCACACAGCTAGTGCTGTGTCAATAAAATCGATTCTCTGATTCTTAATCGATTCTCATAATGATTCCTAAAGATTGATTCGTATGTCCAAAGATCGATTTCACTCTTTAACATTTTCTGCCCTTTTTGCAGCTAAAATAGAAAATAAAGTCCAGACGGGCATTTTGAGGCTTAGGTGTTAAAGGGTTAATATCTTTAATCATGTGCATTGTGAATTTAATGATGTGACCGTAGGTGATGTTAAAGTTCACCGGGGAAAACTGTAATAACAACATGGTGTCAGACACTATCGATGCTTTGAAAACGCCCGTAACTTTACTTCTTTTTAAAGAATGACTCTCCGCCATGGACATATACACGCTGTTAGGATGTGTATTAGTGCCTTTACCGAAAGGCAGTTCAAACTGATGGATTAATAGTTCTGTGTCCTTAACCACCACGTCATGTGCTGCTTCACATCAATAGTCACATGATGGAAATATCTATATGTGGTATAATAAGCTGGCAGACTCATCATAATTGTTAAATGTTTTTTTTATGGAGAATGGTGTGGGATAATTTAATCTTGTATACATGTGTTAATATGAGCAGTAAAATGTAAGCTTGATTTGAAAGACTATAATGGATCTCTAACTTATACTATAATCCCTTTGAATCTGCCAAACAGTAAGCACTTCAGAGGGAGGTCACCTATCGGGATTGAATTGGTGTGAACCCTTTGTGTATTTCATAACTTTGTTCTTTTTCTGAGCAATTCTGTTTGGTCGGTTGCAAACTTTCTTTCCTTGCAGAAGCTACTTCTGACCTTGGTCTTTGTGCTGGGAGGATTGAGTTTTATGGACATTGTCTTGGGTCTGTTGGGCTTGTGTGGCTCTCCTGTCAGCTCTGTACCTGAATATCCACTCTTTATTGCACCACGCACCAAAACGTGCCATGAAGTGCATCTAAATGGATTTTTTTGTTTGTTTTTCAGGCTTGCACTGGTATTGACAACATAGCAGAAGCTATCGCTCTACTGGAACTGAACAACTGGGATTTAGTGGTAAGCTTTCAGTTTTTAACCACATTTGTAGGACTGATGAAGAAACACGATTGAAATAAAATTAATTACATTTAAATTTGCTGAGACACATTCTGGAAAATGAAGACCTCAGTACTTAAAGTATGAGAACTTTAGGTTTATTTGAAATAGAACCACACACATAAATGAATCAATGTTTTCTGGTCATTATTTACAGAAAACTCAATTTATTTACAGGCTTACACATATTTAATATCGACTACTGTTTAATATATTATTCATGCTTTTTGACAAACTATGCACTTTCAAATTTTTTATTTTAGATAAGATAATCTACTTTGAATTCCAGCTCATTTAATACTTAAATGTGTCACAGTGTGTGCCTTCGTTGTTGTGTGTGCGTGTTTGCGGGTTTGAGGTTTACCACAGGCTCGGCGAGGTTAACGGAACAAAGGGGCTTTATTATTCTATGTGGTAAGCGCTAAATGGACTGGAGGTCCCTTTTTAAGCAGTACAAACTAAAGAGTGGAAAGGTCAGGGAAAACCACGCTGACACAATGTTCCCAAACCCTTGTGTAGATGACACCTGACCCAGGGTACACTTCATACTGCCTGCTCCCTCATATCCGCCCAGCTGGGCCTGTTTAAACCGTAATGAGGACAGCTGCCTGATAAGCGTTCTACTGGCTGAAGCACTTGTTGACTAGGGTGTGTGATCGGTTTCCACGGAGATACAGCTGATCATGTTAAGCCAGCTCAGCCTCCTTCCGTGTCACTTGTCTCCTCCCTTCGGTTTATGCCCACATGGCCTGTAAGCTGCCCAGAACAAAGACCTGGCCAATGGCAGCAGTGGGGCTGAAGAATAGGCAGTTGTGGGCCTGGTAGCAGTCCAGGAGTTCGATAAATGGGTGGCTTATAAAGGAAGTACTGTTTTATTTGGGCTTGAAAGGACAGAATCAGGTAGTAGTGCATGAGATGGACTGAATCCACCCAGGATCAGGATGTAAAGTCTAGGGTTTGGCAATCCCGCTGCTGACTGGCTTGTTCTTGTATCACAATGGGTGATGACAGCTTGGTGGTCAGTTGAAGCGTAGGGTCCTTGACTGACAAATATGCTCAGAAGCTGTCAGAAAATTCAGCCAACAGATGTGCCCCCCCCCCCCACCTCAGCATGGGGGCTAGCAGTGATACCAGCAGCAGCATCTGAATATTAGGTGTAGAGCTGGTTCTGGCAGTATTTGAGCCTGAACTTCTGAGATATTCCAAGACATTGGTCATGCTAATTGCCTCACCACCAAGGACTGGATCTAGAATACTCCCCAGTTTGCTTGCTCTTCAGTGGCACCTGCTTTGGGACCCTGGAAGCTTCAACAAGAGGGGACACATTAGAGATGGGCTACTACTAGTGCTGGGCGGTATACCGGTCTATACCGAAAACCGTTTTTAGTATTGTTATGATATGAATTTTTCTTATACCACAATACTGATTTCAGTAGCTTACACAACGTTCGGAATGTGGCACAGCTGGAAACTGTTTAAGGGGTAACCTTTTTCACTGCTGCACAGCTAAAAATGTAAGGAAGAAACGGAACGGAAACGGAACGTATAGCTGATGCTGGAGTTCAAAATAATGAGACATTGGGGTTGTCAAAAATCGATTCTCGGATACTAATCGATATTAAAAATTAGTATCTGATTAGATATTCATTTTCACCATTATTGATACCAACCGTGCAAGGCCATGGAGAATGACTTCCGGAAGGCTTTGAGGAGATTCTAGCCCACCATCCGGTGGCGGTGCAGCATCAACACTGTTTATGGTGGGGATGGGACGCTGCTAACCTCAGCTCGGGACGTTCTGGGTTTGTGGAAGGAATACTTCGAAGACCTCCTCAATCCCACTGTCATGTCTTCCAATGAGGAAGCAGAGTCTGAGGACTTGGGGATGGGCTCACCTATCTTTGGGGCGGAGGTCGCTGAGGTGGTTAAAAAGCTCCTCGGTGGCCAAGCCCCGGGGGTGGATGAGATCCACCTGGAGTTCCTCAAGGCTCTGGATGTTGCAGGGCTGTCCTGGTTGACACGCATCTGCAGCATCTCGTGGACATCGGGGGCGGTGCCTCTGGATTGGCAGACCGGGGTGATGGTCCCCCCCTTCAAGAAGGGGGACCGGAGGGTGTGTTCCAACTATAGGGGGATCGCACTCCTCAGCCTCCCTGGTAAAGTCTATTCAGGGGACCTGGAGAGGAGGGTCCATCGGATTGTCCAACCTTGGATTCAGGAGGAGCAGTGTGGTTTTCGCCCTGACCGTGGAATAGTGGATCAGATCTATATTCTCTGCAGGGTTCAAGAGGGTGCTTGGGAGTTTGCCTAACCAGTCTACATGTGCTCTGTGGACTTGAAGAACACATTCGACCGTGTCCCTTGGGGAGTCCTGTGGGGAGTGCTCCAGGAGTATGGAGTTCCGGGCTACCTTATAAGGGCTGCTCGGTCCCTGTACAGCCGGTGTCAGAGCTTGGTCCACATTGTCGGCAGTAAGTCGGACTTGTTTCTGTTGAGGCTTGGACTCCGCCACGGCTGCCCTTAATCACCAATTCTGTTCATAACCTTTATGGACAGAATTTCTAGGCGCAGCCAGGGCGTTGAGGGTGTCCGGTTTGGTGACCTCAG
>JAODJW010000033.1:9496277-9523000 GCA_026777045.1 Hyperopisus bebe | reverse complement strand
CCCCCCCCCCCATCCAGAAAAATCTTTCTTAAAAGCACGATGTTGTGTGACTTTGTGTGACTTGTATTAGTGTCATCAGGTTCACCAGATCTGGTGCCTGTGACTGTCCGAACAATTTCATTGCACACTAAGTAAAATAAACATAGTATAAAACATGGTAACTAATCTGGAAAGTCATTCATTCATTTTACCTGGACCTTGCTGATGTCTTGAAACTAGTTGCAGACCTTCTAAAGCGCTGACACCAGTTCTGATTTTTTATGTTTGCCTTGTGCTGAAGCTGATTTATTGTTTACTTGTTTACTTAAATTTCCACTGTATTCTTAAAACACAGCTCTTAAGAAGGAATTTGCTCTGTAGTTATTTTAAGTAAGCCTAGGGAATAGGTTGCTGTTAATTTAATTAGCATATCTAAATATGACTGACTTCTGCATATTTCATGTATTAATAAACAAAGTATCCATTTCATCCTGCCATGTAATGTATCCATCAAATCTGTGGGGGGACCGATCACAAGAAGCACAGGGGCACAAGGCAGAGGAAGCAATGCCAGACTTGCTGATTTGAAGGTTAAAAACACATCCCTGCTTGGCATCCCACAGTCCAAAAACAAATGTTTAGGTGAACTGGTGTAAATGGTAAATTGTCCATTGTGTGAGTGCCCTGCATTGGACTGGCATCCTGTCCTAGGTATGGCCCTGCGCGTCCTGGGAAAAGCTCCAGGCTTGCTATACTCCTGTACCAGATAAGAAGTCATAAGATGGATTTTATCCTTCATACGCAAATATATTCCATTTTAAAACCAATGCAGCTCAATCTTTAATAAAATCATCTGGAAAAGGAAGATCGGTTTCTAATTATATTTCCATGCCTGATGATTTATTTTTAAAATGATCTAAGGAATCAGTGATGTTCCTGGAAAATAAATGCAACTAACTGTTCAGCAGGCCCACTGACAGAGACCTGTATCCTCTCCATCTCATTCAAGGACCTAATAGGTAGGGTACACATGCTGCCCTGACAACTGTATGACTCCAACCTTCCATACTAACTTCTTTAGAGAAAGCAAGCCATGTGCAGGAATGAATAAGGCTGGCAAAATCCAATATTCCTAGCCATTTATTCCTGACACTTGAAAAACCTTCCATATTTGTTGTAACTGTAGGATTATCTAAAGATATATACAGACATTAACATTTTAATCTTACACTTCAATCTCTGTCTGTGCTGTTTTTTCACTCACCAACGCAGCTTCGTCCGTCGGTATTTAAGCGGAATCCCATGCTACATTCACAGAGGAAAGAGCCTGCGCTGTTGACACAGTTCTGCTGACAGCCCCCATTCAGTTCCAAACACTCATTCTCATCTAGGACAGAGAGGCACAGAAAAGACCTTACACAAATCCTTCATTCATTTCACCAAGGCAACCAGACAACAAATAAATAATGACTATTGTTCATTAAAAGCTATGAAAACCATATTACAAGAACACATACAGAATTTCTCACATACAGAAAGGCATGCTTCCTATTGATTCCTTACATTGAAGCATTCTTTAAAAAGGCAATGTGTAATGTTGGTGTTTTACATGGTGTGGAATTGTTTTTAGTTTGGATTGTATTGTAATACCATTACGGTGCTGGGGTGAGTGGTATCTTTTTTTTTTTTTACCTGAATTTTCATTTTTATATATACGATTTGTGGGCTTTAAGTATAATGATGCCTATTTTTACCGGGACACTCTGCATCTCCAAGCTTGGATAGTTGATTCAAAGATTTACAAAATACAATTAAGTTAGTCAGTGAAACTGTAGAAAATCTTTTCTTTGTACGTTTGTCAGTTAAATATAAGTTTGCATGAATTAACATGTCACAGATATTTGTTTTTATTGCAATTTAGAAAATTAGAAAGTTTTATGGAAATAGGGTTTGTAAGTCGAATGCACCCACTTTAAGTAGCTGTCAGCTGACTTAGAGGAAAAAACTCATCAGTCATGATATATGTGGGATCTTGAAAGTAGGATTATCTGTCATTGGTGCAAACAGATGGGTCATATGACTTGAAATTGTGGTGGTGGTTGGGGACAGGTGGCTTTAAGATTCCCCCATTGCTGAGGCCCCAGACTGTAGAGATATCGACTGGAAACCTCCATCCGGTTGACAAAATCTCCTGACCTCCCTACCTCGGGCCCCTGAAAAGGTGCAACCGCAGAATATTGGAGCTCAGGCAGAGTAGGATGCCACAGATGCTAGAAGCTTGTTTCATTGACTGTACCTGCTAGATGCATTCCCTGGTCTTGGGAGAATATATACTGTATGGTTTTAGCACCGGTCCGTCACTGCCATTGCAGACACTTTGGTATGTGAGCTTAACTCAAAAACTGTTTCAGGGATCTTTTTCAAAATTTGCACAAGCTTTGTATTGGTGAGGAACTAAAACTGATGAAGTTTTGAGACAGATTGCCTCAAAAATGAAGTAGTGCCACTGATTGCAAAAGACGGCAGTTTTGACATTTGATCCTAAGACAATACCTCAGTGTTTTTGATGGATCTTTTTCAAACTTTGCAGAAGCATTGTATAGGTGCCAAGTTGCGACTGATAAAATTCTGATACAGCATCCCCAAAATTCATCACCTGGTTTTATTGTTCGAGAAACTGCCCCAGAAATGAAGTGGCAGTGCTGTGTGGCAGCAAAGGCAAATGGCAGCTATAGCAGACATTGGGTCTTGTCAACACAGTTGACATTGAAGTGGAAAGAAAGTGGAAGTGATTATATTGTAAGATTGGTCCCTTGCAGTTTATTTTCTTTTTAAGTTTATAGTAAATAAAGCCTGTTTTTAGTTCACCATATGGCCACTTTTCCTACGATGTGACACAATGCTTGTGCAAAGTTTGAAAAAGATACATGAAATAGTTTTTGAGTTATTGTTTTTACAGGATCAAGTGTCAATACTTTCCTTTTTTTGCTATCACTATGCAACGCTGCTTCAATTTTGGAGTGATCTGTCTCAAAATTTAATCAGTTTTAGTTTAATCTATTTTGTCACCCATACAATACTTCTGAAAAGTTTAAAAAAAGTCCATCAGAAAAAGTTTTTGAGCACCTATTGTGATGTTGGTCCAGTCCCAAAAATATATGTATTCCCCAGAATCAAAGAAATACAATTAGAATACCTTGTATTTAGTCTTAGTTTTCTGCTTTAATCTTACTGTTATTGCACACTCAGCAGATTTTAAGATATGTCTGCAAAAAACAGTCCTGCTGTGAGAGAAACAGATCAGATGCCAGGAAAATTCAAAGCCACTGAGACTTTTCATATATATTCCCCTTAAACATGA
Organism: Hyperopisus bebe; assembly: GCA_026777045.1. Classification (NCBI taxonomy): domain Eukaryota; kingdom Metazoa; phylum Chordata; class Actinopteri; order Osteoglossiformes; family Mormyridae; genus Hyperopisus; species Hyperopisus bebe. The sequence continues at coordinate 9,519,660 of JAODJW010000033.1, read as the reverse complement.
CAGCCATGGATGTTACACAGCCTCTGGAAATTTCATCTAGGAAACTGTATCATTTATCTACAAATGTCAATGATTACTTCCTCTTGGTGCTGCAAGATTAGCTTTCCAGATCACTGGTCTTTCAGCTGCAGCACAAGTAGCAAATGGTTTGCATGTTTCCAAAGTCCCGCCTGTCTTTAGCCAAACAATAAAATGATTCATGTGTAATGCATGGTTTGACTCTAGAAATGGACAAAATAACTAATGCCGCTGAGAACTTGTCAATACTCTTGCTCATTGGTTCTCTGTCAGCATCTCATACTCCAGGGTTCCCCAGTTCTGGTCCTAGAGGGCCAGAATCCAACACAATTTGCAGATTTTTCTGCTCAAACACATCTTTATCAGCTAATTGCTCTGATAGTGGGTATGTCTGAGCAGGGAGATCTGCACACTGTGTTGCAAACTGGCCTTCCAGGACCAGAATTGGGGAACACAGTCATAATCTATAGAAGTCTGTCAATATCATGGTAACAAATTAATTGTATCCAGTTTCTCAAGTTCATAAGTCACAATTTGTACAATCAAAAACAGTTATTTCAGGATAAATTACAGATCAATAGCTAAAAAAATGATTTAACATTCAGTTTTAATTAAATATTGAATCATTTTTGAAAATTCCTACAGGGAACATTTGAGCAAATACACCACATTAAAACGTGTAATGGGATAACAGTGCTTAACTGCAGGAGCCAAATGAGAAATGAATATGGTAACAGGTTATGTTTCCATTCAGTATAATTCTAAAGCCTAACAAATGTTTAATTTTATGCATAGTTTAACTCATTGTGAAGGTGGTAGGCTTTTCCTGTGAAGAATTTCCATGTTTACAAAGTTGGCCACAGAAGTTGAAGAGAAGAAGGTTGCATGTGGTTATTACATTAGTGCACACATTGTTACACAAAGGGGACAAGGATCTCTGTTCATGCAGGGCAGGCAGCAGGGAGCTGTGTTGTATGCAAATATCTCAGGAAGCACACAGGGTGTTCAGGGATCAAGCCTTCTTTTTGTAAGTTTCACATTTATTTCACAGTCTAACATTTTGTATTTCTTGAGTTACTGTAAAATACATGCTCCATTTTGTTAGGGTGGCCGCCACTGGTGCTCCCAGCCAAAAACCTAAGGCAGTGTTTTCCAATCTGGTCCTTGGGGACTCACAGATGGTCCATGTAAAAATGGAGACTGTGTGGCAGGGAGCAGGGAGGGAACAAAAACATGGACTGTCTGTGGGTCACCAAGGACCAGGTTGGGAGACATTGACCAAAGGAATACTGATGCTCTGAGACACAAAAGTGCCCTTACCCTCACAGGCCTTTCCATCCTGGCTGAGCCTCATACCCTTAGGGCACTTGCAGTAGAAGCTGCCAATGGTGTTGCAGCATTGCCCTTCGCAGCCGCCATTGTCAGCTGTGCACTCATTAACATCTAAAAGCAAAGCACAGTTATTATACTTCAGTGCAGCAATTGTCCTTTGGCAACACTCATTTCATTAGAAACTTTTCACACTGAACTTTTCTCAAGAGCACTACATATGGCATTAGAGCGAGTTTAATATTGGGTGGACACAACTCAATAATTTAAACACCAAGGTCTATTTTTTGGGGGAAGAATGAAGCCAAATTAAATATTTGGGTACACCCCCCCCCAAATCAGCTATATTAATGGTAACAGCTATACCAAATATAACTAAGAAAATGCTATGCCATCATTATGAACTGCATGATATACAACAAGAATATTTTTTAAATTAAAAAATTTAACTAGATTTGGTGCCATGAGAAACGACAGCATGGTATTCCCCAGAAAACCTCATCACTCGCTCCATCTGGCTTATCTATACTTGTCCCACACTCATCAACCTGTACGCTTACTAGAAGTCCTGAATGTATCACCTAGAAATGTCAGTTATTTAATGTGTTTTTACCAGAATGCCATGTTGTGATATGTAAGTTTGAAAGTATTATTGCACATTCCACTTATATGAAAATTTGCAGAATCTCCCCCCACCAATTTGTGTTCCTTCCCAATAGTTTTGAGTTCCCTTGCAAAACTTTTGCATTCCTTGCAATTGTTTTTGCTTTCTCTTGCAATAGATGTGACTGACTTTGTGTTGCAATGCCATAATGCTGCATGAAGCCATATGATGAAAGTATTAATACTATATCGGTGCAACAGCATGGGAGAGAGTTTGGTACTGAGGGGTCATAATAATTTATTTATTTGGAAGAATTAATGAATCCAAATTAAATATTGGGTAGGGGTGGGCGATACAACCTAAAATTATTATTACAGTATTTTTCACTTTTTGGTTCAGCTGAAATTTCAAATAAAATGCAGGATTGCCAACTTTGGTCAGCTGGCTGGAGTGAGATTTTCAGTTTGAGACAATTCTGCAGGCACATGCACACGCATTTACATGTATGTAACAGTTTTAATACCTTGTGAATAGTCTGTAGGGTTTGCAAACTACCTCAATGCTTTTGGTGTAGCTAATTTTAGGTTTATAATGGAATAATAGATTTGCCGCAAAAAAGTCTTGCCATATGCCTGAAAGTTGGCAGCCCTGAGAACGTATGTTTTTTTAATTGTATCACCTGAGTTGATTTGTATAAAAATGACATAAGTTTATACAGTTGTTAAGAAACATAAATTTTGATGAACATGAAATCAACAATAAACTACGTCTATTCATCCAACATTTTATAAAATACTGCGTCTTAAAACTTTACAGCTTTTCAGCTTTATGATTTAAGGACTTAGCAGTCATTCTGTTAGGAACATTATGGCTTTTTGGGTGACGGTGTTAGATTTGCTACTGTTAATGCCAACGGCCCATTAGGGCAAACCAAAGGGGGTGTCGGAGTCTGTTTAATAGAAAATTCACACAATGCAGATAAACGGGTTACATATACTATTTGTGTATAAATGTATATTTTAAATAAATAAAATGTGTTATTTTTTATAAATAGGATATATAAGTAGGCTTTAGACTTCTCGTGGAGTTACTGGTATTGCAAATCTATATCGTAGCAGACAATCACACCGGTAATAGCTATGACACCAGTGTTCTGCCCATCCCTAGTATTGGGGGTACACGTCCTTCTCTTGCCCCCCGCTTCCTGCACCCCTGTGAAGGAGCACATATGAGCAAAAACAGATCCTCAGCTCCTATCTTTAAAAAAATCATATGAAATGGAGGCAACCAAATTTCAATGTGGACTAAACAAAAAAGTTGAGGCAAATTGTTATCTCTGCTGGAGGACTTGTGCCTGCGTGCCCCACCTGCAGACCAGCAGTGCCACCACACTATTTTTGCCAAATTATAAACACAATATATAATACTACCAGAGCACCATAATTTCAACGAAGATACTATGTGAAAGCTGCCAAGAATAAAGTGGGCGGTTGTCACCCAAGTCACATCTAAGCACAGAATTTAGAAATAAATGAATGAATAGACAACATAATTTCAGTGGGATTGTTATAGAAAACTAAGAGGGCTTTCCAGGGATATAACATACATGAGGAGACCGTGGCACCATTCCTGAGTTGTGCATTTTGAAGCCACAGTTTAAAAGTACAGGCAAGGTGTCCAGAAAGACAGTGTGTGTGTGTGTGTTTGAGTGTGTGTGAGTGGTCCAGATATTCCCTACACAGGGAAAAATGCTCAGTTCCACTTTCAGAAAATGATGTCTAATGTTGTGAAAGTGAATAAGTTTTACCTTCGGACTAAGAATAATGGTTATTGTGGCATCTGGGACCCACAACACAAGGACTCACCATACTGGCAGTGTAGGCCCTGGAATCCCTCTGGACACTGGCACAGCTGAGATCCGCTGCTGGCACATTGGCCCCCATTGAAACAAGTCCCTACAGAACATCTCCCTGTGCAGTACAGAATATTCAATCACAAACCATAGTAACACTCACTGAGATTCAGAAAATGCTCATTCTGTATTGCTCTATGAATATAAAACGTAAACAATGTGAAGGAGCCCTGGATTATGTTCAACCCCAGCTGTTTTTCTCCAGACACAAATAATGGATTGTAGATCTTCTGTTGTAATCAGGGCCTTGTTACAACTCATGTAATAACGCCGCATTTTATAATCACTGAACAAAATATAACACATTTTCATCACATACAGTAATGCAACGTTATTACATAATGCATTGTCACACACCATGTAACAACACATTATGTAAAAACACCACCTTATGTAAAAACATGACAAAATGTTACAAATTCATAGACTATATTTTAATTTTGGATCGCAGCATTACCCTATTATTGTTATTATTATTATTATTATTATTATTATGATTATTATTATTATTATTATCATCATCATCATCATCATCATCATTATTATTATCACTATCATTCAATTTGTTACATTATGTCGAGTTATTACATAATGCGGCATTATTACATAAAGTATTGTCACGGGGCAGGACTGGGATAAAAAATTCAGCCCAGGACCCTCATGGCCCCATGGTCAAGGGTGGGGGGAGGGGGATGATAACTTCTGCTGGGAAAATGCCCAGTATGCCAGATGGACAGGCCAGCCCTGGTAGTAGTGTACATTTATTCTAACGTATATCTTCTGTCGTAATACCTGCGTGAGCTGTACCTTTGACTTCATGGACACAGAATGCTGGGTTATAAGGCACAATACAATGCATGAACAATCAATTTTACTTACGATGCAAGCATCCATATTCCTCAGCATGTTGTAACCACCCTGGACAGCACCGATATACAGTGTGAACATCCATGCTATACACCTGTTTGTAGGCCATGTAGTACCCTGTCCTATAGCAACAAAATGTTACATTACATATGAGTGCTCTGCATTAATGATCCTGTGCATGTACATACAGTGATTCATAAAATGTGCTGCACATGTATGAGAAATCGTCTTAAAATGTCTCTCACCTCCGCTCATAGCTGAAACACCAGCGGTGCCCAGCGCAGCCCTGCTTCCAAACCTTTGCCATGCGTGTAAATGCCTGTATGCATGGCTGCTGCAGGGCCATCAGGGAGAGCTCCTGTTCTGCACACACATTAGGCCTACAGGAATACCAGGGAAAGTCAGCGCAAAACCAGCATGATACAAATACGATCAAAAATACACAATCACAAACTCAAAGTTCATTTTCAAATAATATCGCATTATTATTTTTAATCATGTTAACACACACTCCATTGGCTACTGTAGAGCCTTGTTTGGGTCAGGACACTTTGTTAATTGCTTCTGTCATTTTTTGGACTTTTGAGCGCTTGCGCTGGTTAACATACACATACCAAGTTGGCCGATCATGGCATACGGTGAAGTTGAAGGCACTTTGCAAGCTGCTTTATTTTTTAAAAAAAGTGCCATTTGGAATTATTTTGCAGAGGATCATGGAAAGGCTAAGGATGTCAATAGGCCTCTAAGCAAACAGTGCTACAAAGATGTGGCGACGAAGTCAAGTAGCACATTGAACCTGGTGAAGCATCTTAAAGACCGACATCCCGGTCTTTATAAGAAATTTTGCAAGGTCAGTAAAGCTCGTGTTCCAGCAACACTGACCTATCAAAAATGGCTGGCGCATACCTTAACATTAGCCATTTATCTATAAGCAGTTAGTCAACAAATATGTTAGCCTGATGTTATCATTAAGGTAGAGGATAGGCACAAGGGCTAATGTGGTTAATGTGGGAACAATGCAAAAACGTATAACAAAAATTTGTCCTGTAAAATCCTGTAAAATGTGGTAAATGCCCAATCATACTTTTTATAAAAATACAGTCGTATACCGTGAAACCGACATAACTTTGAAAAATACCGTGATATAAATTTTTGGTCATACCGCCCAGCTCTAATCATGCTGTTTTATTTTCATTATAAGAACAGTTAATATGCTCAGTCCTCTACAAGCACCACACCAGCCTAAGATAACTGACTGGGCACTTTAATTTGTTATTTTCATTCTTGTGCACTTTATCTTAATGCTTTTGGTATCCACTAGTTCAGTGTGTTAAAATGCAAAGACAATAAAGTTAAAATTCAATAGAGTTATGTTATTTTGGCTGAATTATTAATGTAATGTGATTCATTAAGACCACCCAGATCATACACAGCAACTTGCATTTCAGCTCTATTTTTACATTTTCAGTAAACTGTAGAATATTGCAATATATCGCAATATGTATAGCATCACAATATATCGTGATTTAATCGTATTGTGACCCATGTATCCTGATACGTATCGTATCGTGAGGTCCTTGCCAATACCCACCCCTAGTGAAGAGACGAGCTGAGCTGTCAACTGATCACCACCTGGTGGTGAGCTGGATCAGATGGTGGGGGAAGATGCCATATAGACCTGATACACCAAAACGCATAGTGGGGGTGTGCTGGGATCGTCTGGCAGAAACTGCTGTCCATGTTCGAACTTCCCTTGCATCGTGAGGGAAGCTGGGTACACTGAGTCTGAATGAGCCATGTTCCAGGCCTCTGTTGCTGAAGTGTCTGTGTGGAGATATGGCCATATTGTTGTTGGTACCAGTTGCGGTGGCAATCTTTAAAGGGAGCTGTCAGCCTCAAGAAAGAGGCCTTCTAAGCTGGCTTAGCTTGTTAGACTCCTGAAGCAGCTGACAGGTACCAACAGGCTATGGAGAATTTAGCTGTGGCAGTATTGAAGCAAAAACTCAGGTGTTAGGATTGGTGAGGCCATGGAAAATGACTTTCGGTCAACCTTGAAGAAATTTTGTTAAACCTTCAGGTGACTCAGGAAGGGGAAGCTGGGCTTTACCCATGCTGCTTACAGTTAGTATGGGACCCTGTTGGGGGTCTAGTGGGGGGTGCTTTGGGAGTATGGAGTACGGGGTCCATTTTTACATGCTATTAGGTTCCTGTGTAACTAGAGCAAGAAAACGGTTCACATTGCCAGCAGTAAGCCAGACTCCTTCCCAGTGGGTGTTGGACTCTGCCAGGGCTGCCCTCTATCACTGATTCTGTTCATAGTGTAGAGCCCTTAAGAGTGTATATTATTTAATATATATATATATATATATATATATATATATATATATACATATATATATATATGCATATATATATATATATATATATATATATGCATATGGGTGCAGTGTGAGACTACGTGCTGAGGGCCACAGAGCTGCAGCAGGCGTCAGGCTTGTGTGGAGTTCTCCCTCTAGTGACAGTTAGGTGGTACTGCATGTCCACCAGCTGTATCACCTACTGCGTAAAACTTGATACTGGCACAAACCCAGCTGCAGGGTACAACTCTGGCTGAGGATCTTCCATTCTGTTATGCTGCACCACTGGGGTGACATTCTGCATTGTCCAGCCCTCTTAGCTGGCTATGTTTGCCTTTTAGTGGACCTAACGGGATTCTTCTGCAGGTCACCTATGCCAAAGCTGGGATGTCTGGGCCTGTTATGTGTGAATGGAAGCAGTCGATTCTAGCGGCAATGTATCCAACGATCATGGCAGCCATATGTCCTGCTAAGTCTGACACAGACTAGCCAAAAATGCTACATATTTATCATTTTATCTTTCTGACCAAATGGTCACACTGGCGTTTCAGGTTCTGTGGTAAGTACTGGAAAATTTGGCATGTCCTAAAACCGCCGATCTGGGCACTGGACACTTTTGGATCTTTACGGATTGTTTGTACAATGTCTATTAAGTCCGTCTTAAAGTAGGCTCTTGGGATGCAGTAGTTGCTTGTTTTCACAGCAGCCTCCTCAGAGATGCTTATTGCCCCTTTCATGTGCCGATCCAGGCCGCCGGTGCCCACGCGGACCACCTCGGAATCCTTCACATAGCGTTCCCGTTGAGATAATGAAAAGGAAAGGGAGCGGCCCGCCTCCCTACATTCCACGCATTAATGACATCCGGGCGAAGCCCGTCCATCCGTCTGAGCGGCCGTCTGCGGGGGTAGTGCCGTCATTCCGCCTGCTTGTCCTGTGGAGGAACTCGTGTTTCTTTTGTGAGCGGTTGTGTCATCACGAGGACGTCTGCGTAGGAGCTGTTATCGCCATCCCCGCACCCCGCCAGCCGGGATGAGTCATCATATGCAGGTGTTTTCCTCAGTAGAGGGGTGCTCACGGTACCTTGGTAGTTCCTGGCGGCTCAGAGCGGACCAGCGTTTACAGTGAGCGTACGCTGTTTATTTTCCCTGGGGGAGCTTTGAGTCATGGGTTTTTCGCGTTTCTTCCAGTACACACGTGTGTAAGCATGAATGAGTGTTTCTTTTGGGTTTTAAAACTTTCAACACTTTTTTACAATTAATAATGTTCCCTTTTCTGATTATAGCTCAAACAAAAAAGGCAAAACTTCTCCACAGCAATTAAACATGAGCCCGATCCAGAGGTGTGTTGATCGCGGTTTGTTGGAATGGCACACATCTGAAAATGTGTGAACCCTCCTCTTAAAGGTGGCCCAGGTAATCCCAGAACTGGTAATGGACAAACCAAAGGGCTAGCTTATCAGGCAGAAATGTGTTCAGTCTTAGTGCTGTCAGCTCTTCCTTCTGGCAGCATGACCCAGGGAGATGCCAAGAAGTTTGTGTTTTTAAGTCCTTAACACAAAGCTGAACAGTCCTGCTGGAAGCTGAGGTGGCTTGAAGGTCTTTCAGAAATGCTGATCTTTCAGCAGAAGATCTAAATATGGGTCTATGAATTACTGTCATGTGCACCCCCAGTTCTGTCTTCATGTCGGCTATGTTTAGTAGGCTGGTACTTCATTGTATAGTAAAAATACTGTATAATTCCCCGTGGGAGAACGTAAAGCCAGGTAGGCTTGTTTCTGTGTAGGTTTGCTGATATAGCTTTCTTAATGTAGCTGGAACAGCCCACATTACCTCTCTCTCGCATAGGGTTAAATGGCTGCCTTACTTTACTGATTTGTCTGTCTTATTGTCTGTAGCTTGTCCTTTCATAGAGCTGAACTTCCCTGACGTCTGTACAACTGCATTTGGCCGTCTGTCCAAGAATTTGTCTTTCTTAGACTGGTGCATCCTTTAGTGACGTCTTGAATCACTGCTTGGTTAGATTTGGTCAAAACTTGAGGCAATTGGTGGAAAAACTAATTTTTGCTTTAATGTTTAATAGTAAATAAAGTGACTGAAATCTGTATTAGCCAATTACTTTCATTTTAATAAGAGTTATTAACTATTTTTCTCTCTTCACAGGCAGCGATCAATGGTGTGATTCCACAGGAAAATGGCATCTTACAAAGGTAACCCTGCCCCACACACACACACACACACACACACACACACACACACACACACACACACACACATATTTGTCTTCCTATCTGAATGGGGACTGTCCATTCATTTCTATAGGATAAACCTTTATCCCAATCACAACACCCTTAACCCCTACCTATCCCTAACCTTAACCATAAGTAACCAACCCAAATACAAGACTTTTGGCAGTTTTACTTTTTTGATTGCATTCACAGATTTTTTATAAAACTGAGGTTATCCAAATGGGGACCTCAAAGGATGTCCCCAAAAGTAGGGAAATTTCAGGTTTTACTACACTTTGGGGACAATTTGGTCCTCAAATATGATCTATTCAAACCCACACACACACACACACACACACACACACACACATGCACTCTCATGGTCTCTCTCTTTCGCTCTCCCTCCCTCCCCCTCCCCCATCAAGGGCAATGAGGTAGGTGTTTATTAAGGGGGAGGATGTACTGTTCTTAGAAATACAAACACATTGCTCTTTTCTGATGTGGCTCCTGTTATGCTTTCTTAATTAATGAGGCTCGATTTTCTTAGGAAATGGCACTTGGCAGTCATGAGGATTTTAAAGAGAATATTTGTGCCAAAAAATATGAAATATGTGAAATAAGTGACCTTAATTTTAAATGATTTCTCTGTCCACTTAATTGCTCAGATGGTATAATTGCTGTATATTCATTTGGTGTTATGTTGACATTTGATGGTATGTTACTGGGGACCAAGGGCCGTTTCCATCAGCAACACAAACCCAAAGGCCCCTGGTAACATTTGCAATAACATTTGCAGAACATATTGTTCTAATGGGTTCAGTTTTCAACCTGTACATCTTCAAAATGTCTCAAACAATTCAAAATTACCAAGGGGCCAAAACACGGTTAAAATTCAGTGTACAGTCATTTGACACGGTAGAGCTGGGAGGCCTTCTCAGGATGGCCTGAACATCCCGGTTCATTTTAAGCTTGGTGCGGATTTGGTGGCGCTCGTAAGTGAACTCTGCGCTGAAGCCAGTCCTGTTTTTGGCAGCCTTTTGCATGATTTCTCGCACTGATCTCTGTATCTCGCGTTTCTTGCCTGTTCGCTTTTCTTCGCCCTGTTTGTACACTCACTTCACTCACCAAGGGGGCTAAAACATTTTGCGTGGTTTTTCCCGATTCACAGGGGGCTTGTGCCTCTAACCCCCATGATGAAAGGGCTATAAATGTGTGGCAGAGAACAGAACACCACGAGAGAAAGGCAGAAATGTGAACTGATGCTGGTTGGGAAGGCCCTGAGAGGGGCATTGTCCTCGCCTAACGGTCATTCCTCATGAATGCGCTGAGCTGTTGAGCTAAGGAAAATATATTTAAGCCATTCACATTCTGTTAAACAGTTTGTGTTGTGCGTGTGTGTGTTTGCGCGCGCGGGGAAACTTAGGGTATAATTATGAATGAGCCGGCAGCGTCATTTGCATCCACCCCATTTACGAAGCGGCTGGCACTGGCCTGCGCTTGTAGGATGGCATCTTTCACAGAACTGCCCCCGGTGAGGTGAACATAGCCAGCAGGGTGCTTGGAGACCCTGGCATCTCTGCCTGCAAAGCCCGTGGATGGTTCAACAGTGCCATCTAGGAGTTGGTGATTTAATTGCAGCTCTTGGAAAATATGTAACATGGATAGAATAGGATAAAACAAGAAGAGCAAAATAACAGAAACACTACATGAAAAAGGACTTTAACTTTGAAGCTACTAAATCTAAGATTGCAAACACAGCTGCAAAGGTGTCATATGTGGTTGAATGCCAGTTATCGGTATGTGTCAGATATTAAATAGGCCAGACAATCAGGTCTTTGATATGAGTTTTAAAAGCGGCATGAAGGAGCAGATCTGAAGAGGTCAAAGAGTCGACGCCCTAACTGCACCACAGGGAAACTGCAACATCACTTAATGTGTCAAGGAGAGCAGTGTCAGGAATCATGACAGGTTTGCCAAACATTGGCAAGTTGCATCGGCCGAGGCGAACGATGGCCGTGAAAGCACACTTTGAGGGAGAGAGAGACACTTAGCATAATTACTAATCAAGTCACTTAATCATCATTTCACACATATCAAACGAATTGCATCAGACAGCTTGAACAAAGAACAGTTGAATGATAAACACAACAATAAATTCTGGGGTGATTAATATATAAAACAATACACAAATAGTTAGTACACAACAATAATATCTACAATGACTCTATACAAAATAAACAGTGGTACAAGACTGTGCATATACACAGTAGGCAATTCAAAGTTTGAAAACAAAAAAAGCTAGCTGTATTGCATATGTTTCCCAGACCGTCCCATAGAACTGCGATAATGTGTAATTGTGCTGGGATGATTTCATTTGGAAAAAGTACATCGCATGTGTTTTAAGTGCAGATTACCATTGAAACAACTTCTTACTAATGCACCATTAATGACACAGACACTATCTTTTCTCTGTGTATTTTACACCCGCCAGTAAAGGAAGCCGGTCTGAGAGGCTTGGCTCAGCTCCGAGTTCTGAGGATAGCACCTCGATTGACATTCCTCAGGGCTCTCAGACGGCAGATTGAGCCTCTATCTGTCTGACCCTTTCTTGGGTTCAGGGCTCAGGAGCAGCTTCGCAATGATGATGAGGAACCCTTGTGTTGTGTGGCACCACCCCTTGTATCCCAAAACAGCCAGGGTAATATCTGCCCGCTTTTCTAAATAGTGCCTTAATCATTGATATTGATCTGTCTCATTGCCCTCCTGGAATGTGGGTTTGATTCCTGCCCCTGGCTCTGAGCATTTGGAATTTGCATGTTCTCCCCACGCTTACCCAGGTATAATCCCAAAACGTGGCGACATCAGTGAATCGGTTTGCCCATAGTTAGTGTGTGAGGCTCTGTGCCCTGTGATGGACTGGCATCCCTTCCAGGGTGTCCCCTACCCTGTGCCCTGTGACGGACTTGACTTCCTGTCCAGGGTGTCCCCTACCCTGTGCCCTGTGACGGACTTGGCTTCCTGTCCAGGGTGTCCCCTACCCTGTGCCCTGTGACAGGCTTGACTTCCTGTCTCGGGTGTCCCCTACCCTGTGCCCTGTGACGGGCTTGGCTTCCTGTCCCGGGTGATCCTTACCCTGTGCCTTTTGCTTGCTGGGACAGGTTCCCAGCTCTCTATGTCCCTGTCCTGGATTAGCATTTATGGAAGATGAATGTATGTTGGTGGTGGTATCTGTTGTGTCTGCAGGATCTCAGAGTGGAGGGGGGTGGAGTGCACCCCCCCCCCCCAACTCCAGCTGTGGACACATGTTTCACCCTTGTTCTTCTAACGGCTGGTTTGTCCCTTCTAACGATTTCCCGAATGCCCCCTGAAGCCCAACGTCTGTGACCTTTCTGTATTGTAATACGGTGGGATAAATGCTGCCTTTGTGCTGGCCACTGGCACCCTGCTCCTTCTCACAGTGCGATATGTGCTGACCCCCCCGAGGAAAAGAGAAGCGTCTTTGTCCGTGTTGGGACAGAGAAAAGACATTATTTACTGCCGCGTGGGACTGGTGCTCCGGGGAATTCAGCCCCCAGACAGGGAGAACGAAGGAGTCTGAGAGAGAGGCCATTTTGTGCCCCTGCCTTCTGAGGCGACGGGAGCGACTCCCTCCCCCAGACAATGGCGTGTCTGTTGGATCTTTCCCATTTTATGCAGCGAGTAAAGCCTGTTTACATTCACTTTGGAAACTGTTTGTGTTGCTGGTGCAGTGTGGCTGCCCCAGAATGACTGAGCTGGGGTTAGCCTCCAACCCCACCACTTTCTCTCGGCCTCTAAAGCGGAGCCGATGGCCGTCCAATGAAAGGGACCGGCTCTTTGCCATGTGAGGCAGCCTCGCTGTAGCGCTAAATGGGGAGAAGGTTCCGATGCTGGGCCGCAGAAGGGCTTTGGTGTTTGACCTGGGTTTAAAACGCCTCTGAATCTGTTCCTGTGTTTGTGCCTGCAAGTATGTACTGCTAAAGAGAAGCCGTGCAAAGCTCTGTTAGATCATTAATTAATTGTATATGTGTATGTTTTTATTTTCCAGCAACTTCTCTAGTGAAGGGTCCCCGACTGGCATGTTTGGCCCCCGCAGTCACCCATCAGCCGTGGCGCCGGCCCCGCCTCCTCCGCCCTCCACGTCCACCTCCTCGTCCACCTCCTCGTCCTCCTCCTCAGCCTTTTGCCCTGTCCTCCCCACACGGCACATTGTGGAGAGGCAGCCACGTATGCTGAACTTCCGCGTGGAGTACCGCCAGCGCTCCGTAGAGGTGGTGCTGGAGGACACCGGCACAGTGGGTGAGGGCCCAGGGCTCACCGGTGCCCCCATCAGGTTTGGGGTGTGATAGCTGTAGTCTAATTTAGATGTGAGTGGAGAGGTTGCTAAGTGTTCTGGGAATAAGGTGCGATACCTGTTAATAGATCAGTATCAAAAATATTGACTTTGATGCTGATACCTCTATCAATACCAAATAGATACTGTAAAACGGTCCCATTTAAATATTATATTGTTTTGAAATGAACAAGCATAATTATGCCAACAGCAATAATATATCATGTAGTTCTGACATTTGTCAGTGAAATATGTATAGGTTAAACTCCATTTGATGCATATATTCTAATGTTAATTTGGCCTAAAGTTAATTTGACCTGGCTGTGACAAAACCTCATCAGTAATACAGTAATGTTTTATTTGTGTTCTTCTATTCTTCATTTAGCTTTGGGATCATTCCATGTCAAATCATCACACTTTCAGACCTCATCGTCACGGATTTTAACAAAACTTGGCATGCTAATTTGGTCACATGAGTAACTCATGAAACTGGGCATGTCTGGGATCAATATTGAGGGAGATTTAAGCAAACAAAGTTTTAACTTTTTCGGGGGGGGGGGGGCTATGACTTTGACTGGCTATATTTACCTTAATGTAAGCTGCGCAGAAGTGGTTTTTATATTGTTTTAAAGCTATTGTCCAGCTCTATAGATTGAACAAATAACATGTCATCCCCATATCAATAATTATACAATATAATAACTGATTAAAATATTACAAATTCAATAACAAAAAAGTTATATTTTAAAATTGATGAATTTTTTTACTAAAGCTAGATCATAATGTCATGAACATCTCCAGAAAATATGGTCTTTGGTTTTTAAGGTCTTGCTGAGATGATATTACTTATCTGAAGTGTGTGTCAAAACCACAATTCCTTGCAATGCTGTTAGCAGTAGCAGAATAGCAGTTAGTGATCAATGTATGGTACAGGGTTATTATTTTTCATGACTACTACAACCAAAGACCAAGTTTTTTTTGTTATTGATCCCAAACACGCCCAATTTCAGTTTCATGGTTTACTCCTGTTACCGAATCAGCATGCCAAGTTTTGTTAAAATGTGACAGTGAGGTCTGAAAGTGTGATGATTTGACATGGAATGACCCCTTGCCTACTTCTTGTCCGTAGGGTAAGGGATATGAATAAAGTCACATGTGGGCTAGGCATTACTTTAAGCAGAAACATAACAACTGCTGAATTACATCACTATCATGCGTCTTACATCAGTTATCATGCGCAACTGACTGTCTTTAAACTCTGTGTGTAAATCAGACTGAGCCAGAGGCTGATGCTTTGCTAGGTTACACATATTGCCCCCTCTGTAGCAGCGTTTGCACACTGGGGCTGTCACCTCTGCAGCTTCACCCTGCTCCTTTGGTTTAAAACCAAAATAACATCACACCTCACTTCTGCCCCCCTGCTTATCAGCCACAGATGGGCTGTGGGTAACAGCAGTCTTCCATCCTATATAGCTTCTCTGTACAAGACACGTGTGAAATAAGTGAGACTCTCTCTCCCCGCAGCGCTGATTCTGCCCGTTTGCATAACTTCTTAGTGTTCATTGATGTGTGCAGTAAGGATGCATGGACCCCTAATAATTATGGAGTTATTATGACCGAATAGTGTGGTTGTGTAAAATAGATTTGTGTACTTGTAAATTTAGTTTTGTACACTCACTTGCAGTGATTTGCGCCTCAAGCCATGACAGCCAGTCAAAAATCTTGTGACTTTTGTTTTGGGTATTATTGGTTGGATTCACCGGACTCTCAAAATACTGTTCCACTTACATGCTTTCAGGACAGGAATAAATCTACTAAAGGGATTCCTTCCCTGTGTTGTGCAGTTGTAATCCTGGTTCATGGTTATAAGCGGCTTCTAAAATATGTGCAACTGTGAAGTTGCAAATCTGTGACTTTGGAAAGACGTCTTTGTAAACAAACTTTGCTGCACAGGGGTACAAAACTAAAGTACAAGTACACAACCGCGGAATTCTATCATAATAATCACTCCATAAATAATACCACCTTTCTGTTAACAATCTCTTACCACGATACAGGTAATTCACTTACAGCTTAGCAGTGGAAATAGTATTTTTTGGCATGTAATGTCTTCCTTGGGTTTCTTGTGTTTGTTGTTTGTGAGCGTATACATAGTCACCTTGGGCCACTTTTGATTGGTTTGCATAACTGGCATGTGAGTACGGCACTTCTAATTGGTGAGAATGAGTCAGACAAGGAGGTCGGCATGAATTTGTAAAACTGTCCACGATAGTTTTAAATCGAGTCAGACGTGTTGTATAATGCATTTACTAAATCGTGGTCTTTGCAATTTAATCGCGTTGTTTCAAATTCTGATTTCGATTTGAATAATCGTTCAGCCCTAAAATTTGCAAAATCAAAGAATTATACAACTTGAAATTTTTGGTATCACGATACAGTACTGATACTGGGATACTGAACATGGTTCCCATGGGTAATGGAGTTTCAATGGAGTTCAATGGAGTGGAATATCATGAAATTTTAAAAAGTCTGTTCCATACAAGGAAAGTTAGGGGATGTGATCATTTTTTGGGAATACAAGGGAATTTTCTTTGTAGCGTGTTTGAGTTGCCATTCATCTCAATATAAATTTTTTTTGCCATGAGTGGCTGTTATTGGTTTGCTTCACTTGTTTTTTGCCGTCTATTTATATGCTTCCTGCTTGTCAACAACTGGGATTTACTTCAGGTATGCAGTATCTTGTACCTGCTGAAAAGGAAAACTTGCCAGAAAAATTTCAAAGCTTTGGCTATGAAACGATGACTTTCACTGGGTGTTAAGAATGTAAATATAAAGTTTGTAAAATTGCTATTATGGGATAACACTAATATGGGAGAGGGAGCCCTTCATGGCCACGCAGACTGTAATTGATGGGTTTAAAATACAGTGGCTGGCCGACACAAAGGCAGCCTGTTTTTCCGTTTATTATAAGTTATGGAAATTTAGGGAATAGTCAGGGAGTTTGGCATTTGAAAAGCATCACACTTTGCTTTCCCGCTTCTTTTGGCTTCAGTGTATCTGAGTGGCATAGTCCGGAGCAGTAGACTAAAATAATGCAGACTGATCTGCCCCCCTCCCCCTCAATTGCTTCACAATGGGACTGGCTGAGTTTATCTGAGGCGATTCGTTTCTTAGAAACTGTAAAGCTAATTCTCAGTGTGGTTTTTCTAATGAAAGAACCAATCATTCCAGTTCTGAGAAGCAGTTGCTGTTTTGAAATATCCACACTGCCTGTTAACCACATGTCTGGTGCAGATGCATGCTTACAGCCATCTATGGAGGTTCAGTACCATGTTTTTGCCTCCACAGGAACCTGGGCAGCCCTCCGCTGTCTGGGACAAGCTCTGCCAGAATTGCCTTTTCAGGTGTCTGGGTCTGGGCTTGGGCAAGGTTCAAATCGCAGTGTGTTAGTATTGTGCAGTGATTATTTAGTACTTTGTCATAAAAGCAGAGTGTAATGGTGTTTCGAGCCTGGGGCAGTTGATGAAAATGGTGTCCATCCTCCACTTCCATCCATCTTCTCTCTCTTTCTCTGTAGGTGACATTAAACAGATCCTCGAGACAGAGCTGCAGATCCCCATGGCGAAAATGCACCTGAAGGGCTGGAAGACGGGAGACGTGTCTGACAGTGTGAGTTAGCAGTAGAGGTGCCGGCCCGGTCCCAATGAGACTGGCCCTGACCTTTTTCCGATGGCATGAGTTAGCAGTAGAGGTGCCGGCCCGGTCCCAATGAGACTGGCCCTGACCTGTTTCCGATGGCATGAGTTAGCGGCGGAGGTGCTGGCCCGGTCCCAATGAGACTGGCCCTGACCTGTTTCTGACAGCATGAGTTAGTGGTGGAGGTGCCAACCCATCAGGATGAGACCAGTCCCCACCTATGTCTGGCAGTGTGAGTTTGTGCCAGAGGTGCCATCCTGGTCAGGATGAGACCGGCCCCCGCCTGTGACTGACAGCTTTCCAAATGTAGGGTACAAACAGCTTAGAGTATTTGCAGATAAGTTTATGAAGTCAAGAGTATGAAATCTTGCAGTCTTGCTCTTGTAGACATTAATACAGAGGCGCAAGGTACGTGTTGGCATTTACGTAGCCATGATTTTACTTGTTTGCTAGATTTTCTGTTAGTCTTTCAAGCCTCAGCAGTAATGAGGCCTGTTTTCGGGCTTCAAGAGTCCCTAATGGTGTTCCTTCCCTTCCTCGTTATCGTGCTGCCTGTTCAGACCGTCCTGCGGAGTTTACACTTGCCCAAGAACAACAGCCTGTATGTCCTGACCCCCGACATCGCCCATTCAGCAACGTCCGGCCTCAGCAGGTGAGTGCCTTCCACTCTTGGCTCCTTGTTCTCTGGTTCATCCCTGTCAGCTGACCTTATGTAGCTGAGCTTCAAGTAAACCCGCTGTACCTTTCACTGGAAAACTGGCATCTTAGACAGGAATTAACCTGCATCTGTGACTCAGCATTTTTATGGTGTGTTCTATACCCGTAAGGTACATTGGTGGTAAACACACTGTCTAAATTTAAGTTAGTCTTATTTCCAGGAAAAAATGCGCAGGTCACATGGGTCCTTCACCAATTGATTTTTGTTTTGTGCGTTGGCTGGTTATTCTGATACATCACTGCTTGCCTGGGGTCCCCAAAGATGGTTGCTGGTTGTCAGGATGCTCTGCCCATTGGGCTCCTGCATAGCCTTTTGAATTGACACTTGGGTGTTTGCTGATGGTGGCTACATTTGCGCACACGTAGTAGCATTTTAACTCCGTGAAGTGCTTTTCATTCTCAGCTGTCATCACGGATCAGGGTTTCGTCATGTTTAAGCCAAAGAAAGACACAGGTTAAGACAACAATACTAATGATTTAAGGTGCATCATACCTAACAGTCAATTTTGTGCAACAATAGCAAAGAGCTTTCTGCCAGGGGTAGAAAAAAATCAGTGCGGAATGAACTGTATGAGCAGACAAATCACCTAAATTGTATTGTTTGAGACAGGGGTGGTTCTACCATGGACGTAAATTATGGAGGGTTGGTGGTTGGTAACCACCTCAATAATTAGCATATGCTGTACATACGGTAGACACTAAATGATACTGCTGTGCATTGGTGTAGATTACCACCCCCAACCCCCTGGTAAACTCCCCCAATAATAAAAACCGACCAATCAAACCCCCTGGACCCCTCTAAATGGGTGCACTATTAGAAAACAACGGTTCTATCTGGCATTCTTAGCGGTTCTATAACTTGATTCATATACTGTATGGCACTCAAAATGGTTCCAAATGGAACCTTTTATGGGAGGCACCTTTAAAGAATCATATAGCTTCTGTTGCTAAGATACTGATAAGGTTCCATATAGGACCTCAAGGTGCTATCTTTACAGAATAAGGAAAATGGTATATTTATTAATTCATAATTTAATATTATATTAATATTTAATATAATCATTTAGTATATATGTGTGTAACACACATACATATACATACATATGAAGACTTAACATTGAAAATAAGTATGTTAGGTGACAAGGACAAAACATGCATGATAATGTAAAGGTTTCATGTTAAGTTTTTGGTGTGTAAGTGTTTAACAAAATAAAAAAAGAGCCAAATTCAACTTGGAAAGATTTCCAAAACAGCGTCTGTAAACTTTCAGTTAGTAACTATGTTGGAACATCTTTGTTGTTGTGATAAATGTGTATGAACAAACAAAGGTTCATACACGATTTCATAAATGGACTGTAATAGCAACAAGCTAATGTTGAAAAGAAAAGTAGTATAATTACCGTGTATTAGTTTATACATATTACATGAAATTAGACTATAGCACTATAAAATAATGTGATGCTTTACATTAACTGCACCTTCATAATGTATTCATTACGCATTCAGAGAACATTCTGTGTACCTTCATAATGCATACATAGAACATTCATAAGCTGAATGGAAGTATACCTTAACATCCCAACACATCCCAATGCACATTAATAACGGACATTCTGTGATGATAATAGCAAACAATATAATCATATAATATTTGTTATAAATGTACATTAAAGCTGTTAAGGTATGTTGGATGTTGAGGTATGCTTCCATGCTCCTTACAAATGTTCTAATTCATTGTGAATCCATTATGTGATCCATTATCCACTGAATGTTCTACGACTGCATTATAAAGGCATTATGAAAGTGCAGTTTATGTAAAGTGTTACCACATAATAATCACAACACTGTTATCATAAATCCAGAGTGTATGGAATGGCATGTGCAGACACAAAGCTGTTTAAAAGCTGTTTAATAGCTTTCAAGCTCAATGTGTTGTACTGAGCCTGAAAAAATAATACTGCATAAAATGCAATGTGTGGCTGCTCTGCTGGCTCAAACACCAGAAATGAAGAAAATGGCAAACAGGACAGAGAGAACATTGAATTGTTGGTGCCCTGTGTCTCTACAATGGCTTCTCCCTCCATCAGATTCGTCACTCCAGTTGAGTCATTGTGTTGGGGTGACTCATTTTTGAAAAGTAGTGTTGGGGTAGGATTAACCAGCACCTGTAAAACAAATAAAGGCCTAATCATTTTCCTCATATATTCCGTACTATACTTCTTAGGGGGAAAATTAGCTTTTGACCTGGTCAATGCAGCAGATGTGTGGCACGCTCTCTTTGAATAGCTGAGGCAGCAGCAGATTCTCTACACAATTCTCCCAGTCTAAAGAGAAAACCGAAAGAAAATCACCAAAACTTTACTTGATACATATACAAATACTTATGGTTACTACAAATAATGTGGTAGTACACTCTTACTTAATGTATTAATTAAGCAACTACATTTTAGTTATGTATTGATCCCATGTCTGTTCATCATTAATCAGTCATTACGGTCCATGTATTTCATGCAGTTACTTTATTTGTTCATGATTTGTGCTTCAGTAGTAACTGAGTTAATGTTACTTGTGCTCCATCAAGTAAAGTGTTACCAGAAAATTATTTAGGACAGACTTTGCTGTGTGCTTTGTGCTGTGTAGTCCTCCTCTGCTGCACGTCGCATTTCATGTATTTGGAGAAGTCAAACGGTCTGACCTGGTGCTGTATGGACGCCGAACTGCTTTTAGTAAATAAAGGTGTCCTGTGAATCGTCACAAAGAAGTGTCTGCTCTTTTTTACTTGGACGATGTATTCGCTGATTAGCGAACTTCACAAGAAGTGTTAAAAACAAGCAGTCAAGCTGAGAAGCAGCCGAAGTGCCGATGACCAAGTAACATTAATTAGTTATCTGCAAATATTACGGTTTTATTAGCTATCTAGTTAGCAACAAAGTTTAAACATTTTATCTGGCGTGTTGTTTTCCTGACATGTTATCGGGTGACATCAGAAACAGCTGGTTGTCAGCTTATGACTGTTATCGTGAACTTCGCTTTCAATTTGAAACATTTTTTTTTAACATTTTTCTTCACTTTTCAGTGACCTCTTCCCACAAAGTGCAAACCAACCGCCTGCGGTTGACAACATTAGTGTCAGCCGTTACTGGTATGCAGTTTGAAACTGTCTCGTGACACAGTTCCTTTCATTTAAAGGTGTGTTTATTGAACCTTTTTGACTGAAATGGTTCCAAATGGAAAAACGTTTTGAACTCAAATAACATCAGAGGGTAATCAACATTAAGGGTAATAAAATTTTATAACAATCCGTGACTGGACTCAAAAAAGCCAAAAGTCTTGTATTTTGTTTGGTTACTTAGGGTTAAGGTTAGTGCTATATAGCGGTTAAGGTTATCATAGTTAGAATTAGGGTTTTGCCCATAGAAATGAATGGACAGTCCCCACTGAAATGAGTACCTGCATTAGTGGGGCCCTGCAGCAGTGTCCTGAGCCATCAGTGGGAGCCTTTTCCCATATAACCATCTCTGTCCTGCCTTATTCTCCACTCTGCCATTTCCATGTCTGCCTCATTGCTTTGTTTAATGAGAACTGTTGCTTACATATGACATGACTGTGTGCCTCTCACTGAATATCTGAAAATAAAGATCACTGTTGGCTCTTCGAGAGGCTTCCCCATCAGTTAAAAATCAGAGATCGTATCTGTTTGTCATTGAGGCCAGCTAATATGACATTGCTTCCGGAAGCTGTTTGGATAATTCTTGCTGTAGTCAAAGGGTAGAGCAATAGGGCTGCTTCTTAGTCTGCCAGGGGGGCACCTGCTAATGACCAGCATATTCCACCCACATCTATGTGTAAATAACTCCTTTTTTTTGTTTTGTTTAATTATGATCAGACTTGAACACTAGGTGGCGGTGTGTGTTTGTTTAATAGAGGCTGTCAGCCTTGGTACATTCAGCTTAGGATCAACATTCCTGTGAAAATGAGACCACATAGCTTTTATTTTAAAATGTAAACTATGAGCTGACCTCTGGTGGTTTGTTAAGCATCTTTTTAGATGGTTATTTTGCAGATTTTTCTTAAAACGCTAAGTAATACAGTTAATACTATATTATTACTGCTCACCTTTATTTTGGTGTGTGTTTAAGATGGTAAGCTTTTAAATTTTATTAAGCAATTAAATACTAAAATACTAAATTTGTTTTTGCATGTTTTTTCCCCAAAGAATCAATATGGAAAAAGACTAAAAATATTATGAGCTTTTATGTGATTGTTTGAATTCTGGTGGACTGTTTTGATTAGTGGTTCTTGTTGCAATGACTCTCGCAGATGAGGTTAACGTCTCCCTATCGGGGGCGACTTTGCCAGCTCTGCCCTCTGACAGTCCGGTATCGGCTGCGCCGTGCATCTCTCCTGGCCTGTTGCTGTGATGGCACCCCCTCTGTCCGCCAACCTGGCTGGTTGACTTTTAGTGGTGGCGGCCTAGTGTATACCAGACTCTAAAGATGGCGTTACAGGAGCGTTACAGCCATTAGAGCTTTCCCGGGTTCGGGGGTCGACTGGGAAGAACAGAGAAGGAGTAAGAGAGAGAGAGAGAGAGAGAGGGATGCAGCCAGGCAGATCCGTAAGTCCTTATTAGCCAAAGTGTTTCCAGTGCTTGCTGGGTCACTCATAGCAAGAGGAGTGTGTGGTGTTTAATTATGCGTGTTGATTAAGTTGTTGGCCGCCCTCAGCGGGGAGCCCGGGGGACAGCCCACCGCGTCACATGGAGCATCTGAATGTCACTATGCTGCACTCAGCAATACATGCTAGCCCTGTTGCTCTCATTTAGGTCAACATGCCATTTTTCTTTCCAATACAGCCCCCCCCACCACTTCTAACATTGGTGTCAAATGTACGGTTCCACACCTGCGGTAGACGTCAGTATGCAGTGTGTCTGCGCTCATGTTTCCTAGGTGTCGTACTCTAGCACCTCGGCCAGAATGGTCAAGGGTTACTGTTAAAGTACCAGGTCCGCTCCTCTGCAGTCGTGCTCACTGCTCTCCACGCTCTGTCTGTTGTGGATTTTTATTTCCCCTCTCAGCTCTAGTTGCTCGTTAACCTAGAGAGAGATATTTTTGGCCCGGTCGGCGGGCACGTCGCCGGGACGTCTCGTGACCTCATTGCTGTCGGCTTTGACAGTTGGTGCTGCAGCCTCCCGCTGCTGTTAAAAATAACTGGCGCTTCCGCCGCACAGCTCTTAGGACCCCGCCGCTCCCCACGCTCCTGTCAAGTGGGATATAAATACCTGTTAGAGCTGGGGGGGGGGGGGGGCACT
>JAODJW010000033.1:9485025-9496177 GCA_026777045.1 Hyperopisus bebe | reverse complement strand
GGGGGCACTGAATGGGTTATTGGGGGGGGGGGGCTTAGGTGATGATCGCTGTGACCTCACTCTCTTTAGCACCGAACAATAAGGTTACGTTAAACATTTCTGAAGCTCTTGCTTATTAGGAGATAAGTCATGAATTTAAGTAAAGCACATTTTAATAGATGGCTAAATACGTGTCAGGCTTAAGAAGGTGTCCATTTCTGCCTTAAAAGGCTGACTTTGGCTGTTCATTTCCCTTGGATTCCACTGCTGCCAGGTGCTTTAATTTCATCAGTCCTTAAATGTGACTCTTCGTGTTGGAGAATCAGCTCTGTCAATATGCCCCCCCCCCCCAAATTGTCTGCTGGTGCGGGATGCGATCATGCTAACTGTACCTGTAAACATGAGCCTCACTCTGGGCTGCTCTCATTAAATTTAATAAGCAAAATGACACCGTGGGCAATTAATAGGTATCAATCAGTGCTTTTAACACTGCATGTTTATGATGATGGAGAAAAATAGATGTGGTGGATTCAGCTTAAAAGAGGGTTCTGTACTTTTTAATTGTTATGCTTTTTTCTTATTTTCTGATTTCTTTTCTTATTTAGTAAGATGAAGTAATGGTGCATCTTCAGTTCACCGAGCCTTTGTGCCTGTATCTACACGTGTGTACAGCACCGTGATCTGAGACACGTCCGGATGTGCATAGGTGCCGCCACAGGGCCCAGCTAATGACCCAGGTGTCTGCTGCAGTTATTTTGAAGCGGCGTTAAATGTTTCCTGCTCAGTGTTCAATGCTCATGATGTCATTGGAGGAACCCGAGTGTTCTTACTGCATGTTCTTGTGCATGTTCTTACTGTGTGTTTAGCAGATTTCGTTTACATATAAGTTATTGAGACAAGCATCAAAAAAAGTTATTGGTGAATTAGTGGTTCTTATTGTTAACAAACTGAAATGCTTTTGAGCTCCAAATGCCTTGTGTAACTGGTGTGAAGGGTGCAGCTTTGGGGTGATGCTGGTGGAGAAAAGCGCTAGCACTTTTAGAACAGGTTCTGTGGGTTCTGCGCAAATCCCAAGATTTGCTCGTCATATTTCCCCTATGTCGAGTCGCCACCGAGAAGCATTTTATTTTTCCCAACTTTGAGATTACATGGCTGTGTTCACTCTCCGCTTACAGCCTCCCTAAGACCTTTTAAGTTAACTCCGCGTCGCGTTCCAAGTTGCTTGTGTTTGTCCCGGACTTTTTTGGGATCACTTCAGTGCGCGGTATACCGCTCTGCAGAACTGTGCCGGCGTCGATGGGGACGAGGCGTCTGGCACGTCTCAGAAAGGCAGCGTAACGGAGCCCGTGCTGCGAGTCAGATGAAGAGCGCCGTGCAGTCTCCTGCCTGCATATCTCCGTATACCTAAACCAAACAGATTAATCAAACTGTTCCACACTTATTTCCACAGCCACCCCCTCCCATTTTAATCCTCTGTTTGGTTTGAAATAACCGGTGGACTTTGCGCGAGCGTCCCTTCCCAGCTCGCTACAGAAATCCGCTCTCGGATGCCCAACTGTCCCTTTTCCCCGTCGGCTATGTTGACTGACAGTCTACAACAAGGTGTGCGGTAAGCTTTAATCTCTTGCATAAATAATAGAGGTTGATGAATAATTTAATATGCTTCATCTAGTTCCATTGCCTCCAAGATGTCTGTTTACTTAAGGTTATTTTAATTTGAACCCAGACTTTAAAATACAAATGAGTCATTACACATTTGGTGTTTATTCCGTGCCTCTTGCCCCTCCCCCCAACTCCCCCTGCCAGAGTTTATCCCAGTGCAGATACAGTTCAGGCTCCGCCACAGATGCCGGCTGTCTCTTGGCAAACCAAGCAGTGGAAACTATTAACAATTAAAATGCTGATTAGTCTTGGGACAGAATAACAGGCCATGGAAATCTCCGCCATGGAAGACCGCCATCTTGAATTAGGCATGTATCCTGGGAAGCATGACTGACCTCGAACGGTTCAATTGTGCCTGGCCTCATTGGACCTGGCACCGCCCACAAGTTGCGTCATCTAGTGGCCGAGCCATTGGATCTCAACTTTTGGTGGGGGGGGGGGGAATGCAGGCCCCCATTTTTGGCAGGTACCTGGGGTCGCTCTGAGCCTCAGGGACACGCTTTGCGAATTGAGGCTTATCTCAGCGTAAAACCAATCTGTTGTTAATGCTCTGTTTTTTAAACGCTTTATCGCTAAAAAATGTGACAATTGTTCTTCGTTCACTCATCGAAGGAAAAAAATTATGGGTATTACACCAATATGACCGCTAATTCTTTAAAATGATCTGCCTTCGGGTTTGGAGCCGTCTGTTGCTGTGGCCCCGCTGGCCAGAAATGCACAATACTCTTGATCTAAATGTGGCCGTATGCCTGACGGAGCCTGGTCACTTGACCGCCTCTGCGGCTTCCCATCCTCCTGCTGTCAGGGTTACCCTGACGCCTCATAGTGGGGAAAAGGCCCCTCCTTGAGTCACATTGACTGAAACATTGAACTTCTCCTCTTTCCAAAGGTATTTTATAACTGGGCAGCACAATATAATGGTCTAACCTGAAAAGAATGCCACCCACCGCACCACACACACCGTGTATTAAACCCTAGTAGAGGGACTGTGTAGCTGGCTGTATACTTCAGATGAATTATTTTGGCAGTATAATGTCCGATGATGCGTAATCACCATTTCAGTGCAGGGTCTCCCAGGTGAACTTTTTCATTTCAACTGATCTTTCCCACCATCCGCAATTGGCTGATTTAAATGTGACGCTGCAGGGTTGGTCAGCACGACTAACTATGCAGTCACCAGCATACTTTGCGCCACACTGCACTTCAAGTATTGTAAGTTTATATGTGTGTTTGTATATTTCTGCTTAGAGTAAATTTCATAACTTTGGTACTGTTTGCCATGAAATGTGTGTGCTTTGTTATAACTGATAACCGTAAGTATTGCTTAAATACTTGGTTTCCCTGGTTGTGCTGCTTTTAGTATTAAACCAATAGTGGTTGTTAATAAAAATAGCAACTTTTATTTTAGAAGCTGACGTTTCCTCTATTAAAAGGACTCGCAGTCAAATATGCGACATTGTTCTCACCGACGTGTTGGATTTTGTCCGGACGTTATTTGTGGTGTTCAGCTTGCTTTTCTGACATTCATTAAAGCAACGCCCTTGAGTATGAGAGAGACAGCGGCCTAGGCCTCTCCGCTCTAACCATAACGGGGATAAACCTTCTGCCATCCAGTATGACACCTGGCCATCTCCAGGTTGGTTAAATTCTAGGGAACGCCAGAAGGAATGATTGTGATTCAAGATCATCGTTGGGACCTCCTCCCCCGCACTGCCCTCGGGTTCTGCCGTTAGCCTCCTTGTCCGCCGCACATTTCCAATTTTCCGTGTTAGCTACAACAAACATTACATTTACATATTGATCTCGTTCTTTTAGTCAGTGTAAATATGCTGTCATTACAGTAAATTTGGGCTTCTGTTAACATAGGCTTGGCCAGATCTTCTTAGCTTTAGGCAGTGATTGCATAATCAATGCCTGTGGTACATATTAATTCAAGCCACCCCTATTCATTTTCCCATCTCAGACCTGATTAGTTCTCAGGGCTGCCCAAACTTCCCCTCCCTATTCCATCCGAAGGAAGCTTTTCTCATGGTATCTCACTTCTGCTCTCCTGACTACCATTTGTTTCTTTTAGTTGTAAATCTTTCTATTAAGTGCTGTTGTAGGATCTTACATGTTCTCTTGTTTCATAATATTTTAAAACTCCCTTCTGGTCAGTTTCTCACTGATTCTCCGAGTCATCAATCTTCAAAACAGCAGTGTCCCTGTCTGAGTGCAGTGGGGGGGGGTTTCCCACCGCTCTGGGGCATAGTTAGTAACCCCCCCCCTTTCTTTGTATCCTTATTTGAGCGTGGTGGGGGCCTTTCATGCTGCTCTGGGGTCTGGTCAGTAGTGCTGAACGATTTGGGGAAAATATCTAATTGTGATTTTTCTGACATATTGTGATTATGATTTCATTTGCATATTTTTTTTATGTCAAGCTTCAGTTCAGTATTCAGTGTGTAATAGGTATAAAACATGATACAACATTACCACATGAGATAACAAAATCAAAATATGAATTGTAAAGCCAGGATGAGAATGTAAAGATGCGAATGGCTTCCAACACGTATTTATTAGCAAATTAGCAGAGAACAATCAAAAGTAAAACAATTATAACAAAAGCTGTAACTAAGTGAATTGTAAAAAAAAAATTTATTATTAAAAATTAATTTTATAAAATAAAATGATTCCAAGTAACAAGACAAACAGCGATCTTGCTGGTAATGCAGCTTGGACCCCTTTCACACTAGAACTACCTTTTCACACAAAAAATGTACGTCAAACTACTTTAACTATCCAGCAAGTATGCAGCCCTCTTGTTTGCGCTAATGTGCCTTTAGTATTAATATCAGCGGCGAATCTAACGCCCTAAACCAAAAGCTGTAATGTTCCTAAGAGAGCGGCTTTTCTGTCCTGAAATTGTACAGCTCAAAAGTTTTCAAAAACCGTAGGCATTTTATAAAACATTGAATAAATAGACGTACTTAATTGGTGACTTCATGTTTGTCAACGTTTCCACTTTGTAACAACTGTATAAAGTGATGTTTTCTTAATACAAATCAACTCAGGTGAAACTATTAAACGCACGTCTTCAGGGTTGTCAACTCTCACACATCTGACGTGACACTCATGCTTTCAGGTTCTCACACTCAGGCAAGAAATCTTATGGCAAATATGTATGTATAACTCCATTATGAACCTAAAAAAACTTTCAGTAAAGTCGAAAATCTCACTCCAGATAGCTGACCAAAGTTGGCAACCCTGCGTTTTTATTTTAAATAAAAAGTGAAATGCAATGACCATGAAATAGGTAGGTAATTCACATATAGCTCGTCAGCAGAATCAATATTTTTTCGCACTACAAAAGTAACCTTTTCCTTGGCCTTCACGTGTTTGTTTGTGGGCGTATACACAGTAGCATTGGACCACTTCTTATTGGTAAACATGACTGGCATTTCTGATTGGTGAGAAGGACTGTCACACAAGGCACACACACAGCATGAATTTGTGTAAGTTTTAACAGTATTAAGCCCCAGTTTTAAGCTGTATAACACATATCCTAGATCTCAGCCTTTGTGATTTCCTAAACACGTTTTTTTTTTTTTTCGGTTTCAGATTGATAAATCGTTCGGTCCCTGTCTGAGCGTAGTGGGGGCCATTCCCACCACTCTGGGGCCTGGTTGGTAACCCCCTTTCTTGGTGTCCCTGTACAAGCACAGTGGGGGCCGTTCCCGCTGCTCTGGGGCCCGGTCAGTAACCCCCTTTCTTGGTGTCCCTGTCCGAGCACAGTGGGGGCCGTTCCCGCTGCTCTGGGGCCCGGTCAGTAACCCCCCTTTCTTGGTGTCCCTTTCTGAGCATGGCGGGGGCCTGGTCACCTTGGCCCCGCCCTCCTCAGCTCAGGCTTGCCTGGACAGAAGCGGCCGCCTGTGGCGAGGAGGGCTCCGGGGGGGGGCCTTGCAGCGAGGAGAAGCACAGGGCGAGTCGTGACATGCTCTGCGCTTGACACTGACGCACTTTTTCCCCTCCCTCTCCCTCGCAAGTGCTCAGCAGGAGGCAGCCAGCCAGAACTTCCTGCTGATTGTGAGCCACCGCGAGGCCCAGCGGGACTATAGCCTCAACTTCCCCGGGAGCAGAACTCTCCAGGAGGTGAGCGCGGGCCCAGCTCGTTACACTCTTCTGTTCATCCCAGCAGCCCCCGGGAGGTGTCACACAATTATTATTATTATTATTTATATACACGTATTGCTTTGCCATGCCGGAGACTGCCCATGCATGATTTTATTTAGCAATTTTATAACATTGTAAATCAATTTTTTGTTGATGGAGCTGATTTGTCCCTGAGCTACAGTACTTGATGGGAAACGCAGAGTTGGTTAATCTTCCTCCCCGTGACCATGGGACATCTGTGCGCTTTATCTTGTCCTGGCTCCGGTTTAAAAGCCGGAGAACAAACTCTGTCAGAAATGATAATCTGAACAGGCGCCCCAATATAAGAGTGTCACCCCAACAGGACTGGGACCCTGCCATGTCCACTGGGTTTTAGTGTCACCAGCACGGTCATATAACCTGGTGCAGTTTACTGCTCCCTGTCTGCATGTGAGTTTGGGGTTTGTCGCTTTCTATTTCCGTAATTTCTTCATTAACTTTCATAGCATATAGCTGTGGGCTTCTAAATGACCCAAATGCTGTTTGATCGGAGGATAAATTGGCATTTGCTAGATGTGCTTGGGGGGGGAGGTGTTTGTGGAGATGGAGGGGGGCACTTAATTTCTCTTGTTGAAATTAAACACTGGATTTGGGAGCAGATGAAATATTCATAGATACTGGAGACATGGGCTGTGTGTTTGCCCAGCATTTAATACAGTGTCTGCTACCGAAGGGTCTGGCTGGACTGACTGTCCTCTGAACGGTGCAGAATCACTCGCATCTTTACAGGGCCCTGAGAGGCCCGATGTATCACATTCTGCCCTCCTACCTGTGTCTGGTCCCAGGAAGAAACCCTGAGGCACACCTAAACGACATTGTCTTTTGTCTCCCCTGCCCATCCTTGATAACCTATGCAGAAGGATCTAAAATGGCTTCATCAATTATTCACAGCAGGTAGCCTGGTCCGTGTTGACTGTAACAAGGTCCCGGTGGACTGACAGAAGTGCTTTAATCTGCTGAGGCTGGGGATCTGTGGAGAGCCTCATCTGAAGCCCGTCCAGTTGGTGACTGGGGCCGAGTTTTTGCTCTCTGAGGATGCTGGTTGCTTGCTGTTTTTTATTATGTGTGTGTGTGTGTGTGTGTGTGTGATCACAGTGGTCTAGGAGCCAGGCTTTTGCTTGGCTGTAGAGCCAACGGTTTGGGCCTTGTTACTGTGGGACAATACAGTGATTTTGCCAGCTGGGTGAATTTCATGCATACAGTTATTTATATATATAGATTGCTGTTGTGCAGTGTAGCCAGTTTGTAATGTTTTGAGATTTTAGATGACTAAAGCTGGCTTAGTGTAGTTATCTGTGGTTATTGATGAAAACAGCATGCGTTAGATGTAATGATGAATTGCGTACACAGTCAGGTGCCTGGTCAGTTATGCCTAAATAGTAGGTTTATTGTATTCTCCAGACAAGGAATATATATGGTTTTGGGACCAGGCAGCCGCTGAAGATGCGTTTATCGTCAACACAATACTTCCAAAAGTGTTTGAAAGATTTTTTTTAAACTTTGCAGAAATATTGTATGGGTGAGCAACTGGAACTGATCAAATTTAGAGATAAATTGCCCCAAAATTAAAGCAACCCTTCTTAGATGGCATTTGACCTTGCAAATGTGATGTCAAAAAGTATTTGATGGCTCTTAGTGCTGCTTCACAAGAGCATTATATGGATGAAGATCTACGCCTCATATGATTTTGAGACAAATTGCCCCAAAAACATAATTATTAGCATCTCCAATACGATTTTTTTCCAAATGAAAAGCTATATTAATTTCACTATGCACTCCTTATAAACATTTTCAGGTGACCTAATTGCTTTATTTAGAGAGGGTGTGGCTTAAAGTGAGGAATGCTTTAAATTCAGGTGTGCATAATTATGAGGCAGCTTTTTACAACTGGGAAAATGGAACAAAAAAAAAAGACCTAATAGATGATGAAATGGAAAAAATAGTTAACTGGCTTTCAAAGGAATTCAAAACAATTGAAATTGCAAAGATGTTGAGTCAGGATCACTGCACAGTCAAGAGATTTTTGAGCGTGAGTCCCCAGGGACACAAAAAATGAGATGAAAAACATGCAAATTAACTGCAAGCGACTTAAGAATTAAACAGGAAGTATCCAGGAACCCTTTAGTCTCAAGTGCCATCCTAGAACTACAACATTCTTGGACTCTGCAGAAGCATAAGATGCAAAGTGCTTTGCATGATTGGCAATGTCCAAAACCAGCCTCCCTTAATGGATCTTATTATTACTTCATAAAACCATTATATGGAGGAAAATGTTCACCTGAAAATCTACACCTTAGGCGTTGGGACAAATTGCCCCAAAGTTGAAATAGCCATGATAGGCAGCAGCAGAGGGCAGAAAGAAGGCTTGTAGACACCATCTTGTGCTTTCTGATTTGAAATCTGAGTTTTTTTTTTTTTTCCCCCTCAAACTTAACCAGAGACATTATACAGGTCAGTGATTCTCAAAGTACAGGGCACAATATGCTTTTCTGATTATTCATAAAGTTTATAATCTTTTTTCATGGTTGGCAGATTCTGTCAGTAGCAATCTGGTAGCCAGTTGGTAAAATTAATTGTGAGGAACTCCAAAATTTTTGTGGGAGAATTTAATTAAAGTTGGGCTTTTAATAACTATGAGTGTGTAGGGTAAGTTTGGGCAGTATCACGGTAATATGTATTAACTGCAGAATTATCATTTGGTAAAATTTATTTTGCATGAACCCCCCCCCACCTCAGCAAGATTCATCGAGAGAATTTAATTGCGTCACTTATTCCCAGTCATTGTCAATGTTGGCACGTGAAAGAACAGTTGTAGATCTGGTGAACATGATTACATTAAGACAAGTCACGTACAAGGAGTAAACGGCCTGACCCTGTAGCTGAGCACCATGCTCATCTTAACTGTGTGTGTGTGTGTGTGTGTGTGAGTGTGAGAGAGAGAGAGAGAGAGAAAGAAAGAGAGAAAGAAAGAGGGGTATTCCCATGTACCTGTGCTCGTACTTGTGGAAAGGTGGGTAGAGTGTAAGGGCGCTTTTCTACCGCACAAAGTACGGTACTTTCGGTATGGTGCTTTCGCTTTTCCATTTACTTCCGGTCGAGTACCGAAAGTGCCAAACCAGCTGGGGTACTACTTTGGTACTTTGGGGTGGGACATATTTGCTGTTGATTGGTTATGCAAATAGCCTGCCGCTGACACACAAAATACAACCGCCATCTTTTGAAACTCTCAGCGAACAGCGAGAAACTAAATAAAAAGCAGTAGAAACAAAAATATAAAAAAGTAAAATGGAAGGATGGACAAACGAGGAAACACAGGCTTTAATCGCCATATGATCGGATGAACAGATCCAGCGGGATTTGGATGGCATGACTCGAAATAAAGTATTTGCCGTAATAGCAAGCCGCTTGGAAGAAATGGGGCACACGCAAAACATCGAACAATGCCGCTTGAAAATCAAAAAACTTAAGCAGGACTACAGGAAAGTGAAGGATCATAATAACATGTTTGAATTTGGTGAAATAAATTCCGTGCTGCGCTTTGTGATGATGTCAGTCAGTGGCGATCACTGATGATGTCATTTGTTGCCGGTACCAGTTTTTATGCCAGTGAAAAACTGACACAAAAGTACCATACTTTTGGTACTTTATGGAAGTACCGAAAGTACAGTACCTGGTGCAGTGGAAATGCTGGGGGTGGTACCTTCAATTAACTGCTAAATTTTTGTTTCGTGAAATTTATCATGGTTGACTACAGCACTGACTATCAGTTGGCCAATCAGTGTAAATATTGTATGACCAATTTTATAAGCTGATGAAGTAGTTTACCAACTAACATTTATTTTTGTCCCAGCTGGTGTATGGCGATGTGGTGATGTTGTACTCTGCTGCTGTTTTTTCCATAATACTCATTTGAGAGGTATCGTAAAATCGTGAAACAGCTCTACATTTGCATTTATTTTTATTTTGCAGAAGGTTTTGTCCAACACAGCATAGTTGTGAGGTGAATGGCACTTCACAAACATACTTGCTGTCACGGAGTCAGCTAGGCATAAGTATGGCTAGGCTGAGCTCCCAATGAATGTCCATTTACCAGTGCACTACCTTGCACTCATAACGACAGAAGAAAAACAGACTGGCGTGAAACATGGCAATTGCAGTCTGCATAACATTTCATCACTGTTTGTGTTTCACTTTTGTCAATATATTTGTCTGTCTAAATTTCGTGGATAGATCTTAAATTAAAAACTTACAGGTATCTGATCTTTTTTAACCAGTTAGCTCACTTGGAAAATCCAGTGAACAAATTTTCTACACCGTTGGACTGCTAACAATATTGCACTTGTCACACGATAAACACGCGGTCCATAGATGGGTCGACTACGCTGCCTCAGCTGCAGCTTCTCCCACACATTCTGAAGTACTACATGACATTTTGGGCAAATTGGCCACCTCTCAACTCACTTTCCATCCACGGTCATGTCTCCCGGTATAGTTTCAGAGTTGTGTGTCATGACTTGGACATTTCAGTTAAACACCCATTTGTTCGCTTTCACATTTTCAGTTGATCCATTCAGTAATTCTAGAAATTACAGAGGCTGCGGGTATAGGGATTACATGTAGGAGGTGGTGATGGAGTTTTATTGCTTTTATTGTTGCTCCAATAGCATCTTTTCTAGTTTCCATGATGTTTTGGACTGGGAGGATAATGTATGGCTTGGTATTTTGTTCCCAAAGTTAAGTGCTATGGAATGACAGTAAGTTGTTAGTACAGTGGTACCTCGGTTCTCGAACTCACTAGAACTCGAATTTCTTGAAAGTCGAACAAACCAGTTTGACCTAGAACTTGATCTGAATATCAGAAGTCGAACCGTGAACACTGACCTAATATAAATTGTACGCGCCGGGAAATGGAATTGTCATACTACAATGCAATTCTTACTTGAATGCCGCCTTCACAGACTGGACGATTAACCAAATAAAGCAGCGCAACATTACAGTAACTAACAATAAATTAACCACTAACTTACGTGTACTATTAAAGCATTTGTGTCATTTATTTAAATTATTTTACCAGGTAAATTAACTGAAGAGCAGTTCTCACTGCTTCACGTGATATTCGGGAGAAATAGCAGATTACGCATTGGAACTGCTTGGGATACAAACGTCATGCATGTAACTAAACACTTCAGCCAATAAAGGCAAAGGTGTGTCGTCACGGACGCGGTTCCAGTTTGTGCAGCCAGGTAAGAGGTCGCAATGCATCTAACCGTAATGCATTGCTTCAGGATCAGAATGCGTTGCTTTAAGCCAGCGCTGTAAGCAA
>JAODJW010000033.1:9465594-9480572 GCA_026777045.1 Hyperopisus bebe | reverse complement strand
CACTGTGTGCACAGAGAACAGGCAACACTGCCTGACATGCAGTGCACAGTAAGAAGCATCAAAATGAGTTTAGAAAGCAGCTAGAAAACATGCTTCTGACTAACTTAAGTCTGTATGGAGGTACACATAGATCAATAACACACCTTTGACAGCTACAAACATCTGGCACTGAATCTGCTGCAGGATTCAAAGCATCCATGAATATAGCAAGTTCACATTATGATTAGCAATGCATGACAGCCTGGCGCATGACCACTCCAAGAACAAGGCGGAGGCCTGAAGCGAGGACATCAAGAAATCCATGTGACACTCTTGTGCCTCGTTTCCACCAACACGGTGCCGGACTTTTTCCCAATCAGGCACTGGTTCTGTGCGTTTCCACCACAAAATATGGCCCTGTGCCAGGAAAAAAAACAGCTCCAGCACAGCATCACAGGAAAGATGGGCTCGAAATGTGGCACCGTAATGCCAGTGAAAGTGGGACGGTCTATTGCATCGAAACCTCCTGCATACTTGGACAATTCAATCCATAACCGGTATAGCTTTATCTGATATCACCGGTGCCAGCAGTGAAACAACTTGCCAGTTTATTAGCGGAATAATGTTACGGTTTTTTTATTCTGTGAAAAACAAAAGATCAATTTGCTGGCCAGATTTAATAATAAAGTATAAATATGTTTAACAATAAAGCAAAAATATGTCGCAGGTTGAATAAATAAAATATTGTGGCGTTCGAGTGGTGAAGAGATCATGAGGCAGACAGCAAAGTTTAGTTTTTACCAGACTCTTTTATTCCATAATCTTAAGGAGGACAGTGGTAAAATGAGTGAGAACAATCTCATTTACACACATAGACGTGGGAGCCTTTGAGACAAAAGTGGATACAGGCAATAGGGACACGGCGCAATGAGTCATACTCCCAAAACGTTTTTTCTTTAGTCCAGCAAAATAAATCTAAAAAAAAACTAAATACAGATTAACCTTTACTTTACTTTCACTGACTGCATACATAACATTTCTGTGCGAGATCCAGCACCAGCACCATGTTAATGGAAACGAAGCATTGGTGCCGTTTTCTGTACAGCAGGATGGCAGGTGCCTCAGCACTGGTCAGTGTTCTGAGTTAGTTCCAGAAGGCATTTTGCTGCTGTGCCCTTGAGCAAAGCCCTTAACCTGAATCCACTCATTTCAGTCCACTTATTTGCCTGAGGGCCCTTCATTGAAATCACCAAAACTGCTAGCCTGCTCAGTCAGACAACACAAATTAACATAAAAAAATTAAAAGCACTGGCATTGCTGGTCAGAACTTTGAGGTCGTACCTTCCAATAACTCTTGGCCATAGATCAGCTTTGCTCAGTCTGGTCTGGGTCTAGCTAAAGGGAAGTCCTGATCTGGGAGACCACAGTCTTGCCAATGTTCCAATCCCTCAAAAACTGAGACACCGGGTACCTGCAGCATTTGTTCACTTGTGTTAATTAGGTCAAGTGTGGTGAGGTTTCAAACAGCAGCAAGGCTTTCAGCAGTCAGGCAGAAACAGGCCTATGGTGACATGATCAAAATGGCCACAGAATCAAAGGCAACAAACAGCAGTTTGAATAGTGTTTTATTGTAACACAACTGAATAAAAAAGTTAAACAAATAAATTCTGTAGTTTTACTATCTGTGTATGTGCCTGACTCTCAGGCCATCAAAAGGCAACACACTAAGGTAAACTTACAGGTCTGTTTCTAGACTGCTGGAGAACACCTACTGAAATACAAGAACATCAGCAGAAGCTTCATTCACACATAGGAGCAGAAACTGAGCCCATAACCCTGGTCTGAAGCCCAGTGCCACCATTGCTAACAGTAAGATAAAATATTCCTGCCAGGTGCTCTCTACTTCATGACCAGCTTTAATCTTTCTTTCAGCTCACTGGATTAAACGATGTAGAAAACCACTTCACTTTTCTAGAAAAACAAAAGTGCTTCAAAAGTGGAAAACCTTTCATCTGTTGGTCTCGGTAAATTGAAAGCTAATTTAATGGCCTGCATGTGCCGTTATCTCAATGGCCAGACATCAGGGAACAGCAATTTTTTCTGGATTTCTACAATTTGCTTATCAAGATATCTATGGAATGAATTTGGGAATTGGAAAACCTCATCTGACATTACACTTATTTTGATTTCTTTGATTTCCCCCTACTTCTCATGCAAGAACAAAAGACTTCTGTAATCTTTGCCCTTCTGCAATACTGCCTTGAACTAATGGCCTCACCTGGTTCTGACATCTCAATATTGTTTTTTCTCCGTAATCACCCATAATGAACTGCATCGGGGCCAAAATCAGTTTGACACCCACAACAGACCAAAGCTGGTCCTGTTGTTTTGTTCCTCAGTGCTACAAGGTATAATGGACCTGGGAAAAGTCAAGATAAGGGCTCTGTACCATCATTAGCGCTTATGCTTTGTTAATTGCTGACTAAACAGTTTCCATGTTTAATAACTATGTAAATAAAACATGACAATACAAATCCAAGCCTTACTAGGGAATATACAAGGAAATTTTCATATTTGCAGTCATTTTTGCCAGCTGTATAAGAAAATGCTGTTTTTATTTAATGAAATGCTCAATAAACAGATTCAGAGGCATGTGTGTGTCTGCCTTAATAGCCGACATAGTGTGTATGAGCAGAGCTGCCAACTTTGGTCAGCTGGCTGGAGTGAGACTTTAAATTCTAGACGAGCCTGCACACACATTTGCATGTACGCAACAGTTTAATTACCTTGTAAATAATCTGTAGGGTTTGCAAATTGCACCACTGTTTTGATGTAGCTATTTTTAGTTTATAATGTAATATAAATTTACCTTAAGAATTCCTGCGTAAGGGTGACGGTCTGAAAGCGTGAGTGTCGCCCGATGCGCGACAGCTAGAAGCCCCGGTATAAGTGGTTTTCAATCTTAACTGGATTCCTGCACACCCTTTTTAAGTTAACTCCCAATGAACTTCCAGCACACCCGTCCCAGCTTAATCCAGTATTAGTTATTTCCTACTCGATATCATATTAAGATGGATAGGACAGCTAGTACACTCCACTAAAGGCTTTTTAAATAATCGCTATGATTATTAGACACCGCCACCCATGTGTAGCAAACATGACACTGAGTCAAGGTGGTACTTTGAAACCTCTGCACTGTTAACACCTATAGTTACTGACCACTACGGTGTGAAACATAAGGATCCTTTAAAGGTATATGCATGTAAACGTGCTGACGCAAATTAGGATTTCGACGACAGTCATACTGGCAGCCTAGGCGGCGTTTCATTTAAAATTACAATTTGCATTGCCTCCTTAATTATTGTGATTTCTCTTACTCGTTCGAGATTTTCAAGAACTTAAAATGCATTAAAATGCATGAGTCTTAAAAACGCGTTTCGTAAATGGCTTAATGACTCTATGAAAACTCAGACTTAACCCTAAGTTAAAGTACCATCTGAAAGGATCACTGAACACACGAAACAAATCATTAAGTTACCAGTCTGCTTTTCCAGCAAAGGAGTGCCCACCACCCTCATTTCGCGCTGTACAGGACTGCCCACGTGCAGCCGTACGTGCCTACGTCACACGCAACGGTCCTGAGGGTTGTGGGATACAAGATGGTCGCCGCCTTTTGTGATACCTGGTGTGCGGCTTCCTCATAATAATTCGTGGCACCTAATAGCGAGCCGGTTAACACCCTGCAGGATACAATGCCTAAGTGATTGCGGTTTTCTGATATTCATCGCAAACTTCGCATTCGTGTTGTGGTTTCATAATGGTAAGTAGCTTAAGTAAGATGGTGAGGCTAACCGACAGATGGCTAAACAGAGACAGACGGGGGAAGACCAGAACTACAGGGATTAGCTGACTAGTTAGCAGGGTAGATACTTGATTACTTATGCATTAGTGGTTTGGTGGAGTTGAATGTGTTATATAAATTTGATAGCTTGTTCAGTCAGATGATGGGTAGATAGATGGGCGGATGCAACTTTTGCGCAGGTATACGTACAAGAGCAACAAAATGTAGTTTTAGCATCTACCAGAAATGTAAATGGTTTCAACATGCAAGGTAAAAAGAAACCTGTGCATTCCATATGCAAATACTAAATTATATACTATGAATATACAGTATGAATTACTATATATAGTATATATAATGAGAGATGAGTCAGTAAATACAGCATTAAAGTATGAACATGAAAATAGGATGTAAATTAGGACCATAGTACCGTTGGTAGGTCCTGAGTGAAGACTGTTCACTTGTGTTTCCCAGTCAGAGCGGGACTCCAAAGTGAAGAGACGTCCAGCCCAGTCGAGCACAGCGTCAGATGAACGAAGGTCCCGGAGCACAGGTGAGGCTCCTGGCCTGCTCCTGCCCCACCCCTCTCCCGTTCCGCCCCCTCCTTATCACTCGTTGCTGACCCTGGCTGTCATGGGGGGGTGTCTTCCTTCATACACAGAAAAGGACAAGAGGAAGCGGAAGCGCAGTCGTAGCCGGTCGTCTTCGTCAGCTTCCACCTCGTCTAGCTCATCTTCCTCATCGTCATCCTCGTCTTCCTCATCATGCTCCTCCCTCAGTCGGAGCAGCTCCAGCAGCAGCAGCAGCAGCAGCGGGGGTGAGTTTAAGGACAAGTGGGGTGGGGGTGTCCGTATCGTGGCGCCACACCCATTCAGTCCTGCAGGGACTTCTGCACACACAGAGAGATAAAGACCGCACTGAGGTGGACTTGAGCAGGTGCCCACCTTCTCTGTGATTCTGCCCCCTGTTGGGCTGACAGTCTAAGTGCAGACAGTTTAAAGCCTTGCAGGGGTGCAGGATCCTCTCCAGCTTCTCCTAACTGACCGTCATCCTCTCTCTTTTTCATAGATTCCCACAGCAAGTCAAAGTCCAAGAAGAGGAGTAAGGAGAAGCGTCACAGAAAGGTAATGTGTGACACCCCGTGTTGGTGGCTCTGTGGGGGGAGGGGCTCCGGTCTGGGCCATGCCATGGGTGATTTACCAAAGTGATGTGTAGGTGTACTCGTTTGTCCGTTTGGGGAGGGAGTGTGTGAAATCTGCCCATGTTGATGGGAATCTGCCCCAGGAGTCAGGAAAAACATGTGTGATTCTTCCAGGCTGTGGCTTACAGTGTATGGTTCACTATTGATTCCCGCGGGGGTGGGGGTTTCATAGATCATGTCTTGCAACCAAAATGTCCCCAAAGTGTGGTAAAACCTGAAACTTCCCTTACTTTTAGGGTCATTTTTCAGGTGCCTATTTGGATAACTTCAATTTTATAAAAATCTGAGACTGCAATCAAAAAAGTAAAAATGCCAGAAGTCTTGTACTTTGGTTATTTGTAGGGGTGTAACGAGATCTCGCGATATTACAACATGACGAGATTTTTCGTCGGAGTGAAAAGCGGTCTCGGGAAGCAACTGCACATCAGTTGCTGCAAGCATGTCAACGTCTGACGAAATTACCATAGTAGATGCCCCAGACACTTTTAAATCTTTTGTTTGGCAGCATTTTGGGTACCTGGCGGAAAATATAAACGGTGAAAGGGTGACAGACAGCACACGAACCATCTGTAAGCATTGCAGGAAAATAAGGCCGTACACAGCGGCTAACGCTACTACTATGCAAAGCCATTTCCAGCACTATCATAGCTCTTTACTTAAATCTACTGCACCAGTGAAGAAAACATTAAAAACAGTTTTATGTTTGTTAATTATATTGTTTATATATATTTTATGTTCAGTTGAGAAGTCTAATAGGAGAGAAGCTTGTCATTTGAATTTGTGGTGAAATGTTTTATGGTGCTAGATATTTGTTCTGTTCTTTACTGCATATGATGATGGTTAACACGTTTCACCATGCATCTGCATTATTTAGCATTTTTTGTTTTTCAAATTAATCAAATAAAAGGCTGCTTTCCAGTAATATATTTCCTCTTTGAAGTTTTCCTTAAAATATTGTTAATATATCGTCTTTCTCATGAACCCAGTATCGTGTCTTGTCTCGTCTCGTGGGCTGAGTATCATTACACCCCTAACAGATATCTTACTTAATGATTAATAGTTGATAAAGAGGAAAAAAATTCAAAGTGGTAGGCAGATACTCAATTTTAATAATGGTATCAGAAAAAAATATTGTGCTATATATATTGTCATATCGCCCAGCCCTTGTGGCTAGCTATATTTTGTCAATTGTTTGATTAAATAAAATGAGAGAGAGAATGAAATGAGTTCAGCTGATTATCACATAGTTAAAGTTTCTTTGTAACTCTCCATAGCTGTTTGTTCCATTATGAAATGCGATCTTGTAACTGTTATCCAGGTTGGGTTTAATTGTCTTCCTAACAGCTCTGAGGATCGGCATCCCACACATTACTGTTTAGATAGGTGTTGTGAACTGTGGCCATTCCTGGCTCAGCCCATGTCAGGGCCCTTGTGCTTGCATAATGCGGTCCTTGAACCAGACCGAAACGTGGGTCAATCGCGTATCCGCTCGGGGCACGAACGCTGCTTTTCATCCAGGGCTTGAGTTCACAATGAGGGCCTCCTTATTATTTCCACATTCCTTGACCGCGATGATGGCCGTCGATCTCAGAGCCCGTTCGCTTGGCCTTCACGCTCCCCAGATGGGTCGGGCCGGGCCGGGCCGGGCCGGGCCAGGCTCCCCTGGCCTCCTGACCGTCATGGCGATGGGCCTGCTTGACGCATTTGTAACGGTGCTAATTGAGGAGATTAATCCTACAGCGGCGCACTGCCGGCTCGCCTCTCCTTCCTGGGCAGATGGTTTTGATGAGCACCTACTGTGATCCTTAAGTGTTTCTGTTGGGATTACAGGAACCAGGCAGGGGTCTCTGTCATGAGTGAGGGGGGGGGGGTTACCAGCAGCCTGGCGGGGGGGCCGGAGAGGGACAAAGAGGAGCAAACTGGGCCCCTGTTTGCCGGTGCATGCATGTCTTCAGGCATTCTGCTCCCTCCATAGAGGGGAGAAAGCATCACCATGGCCTTTTGGCTCTCCTCGTACACAATCAGCTTGCGCGCGCGTTTTTGTGTTTGTGTGTGTGTGTGTGTGTGTGTGTGTATACATGCAAGTGCTTGGGCTCTTCAGGTAAGACGGCGCCCCCCTCTCGGCATGATGAGCTCTCTCTGATACGCATCTTTTTTTTTGGTTCTCGATGTCTAAAAGCGATGGATGCTGTTTCCATTTCAGGCGGGGGAATGAGCAGAATCAGAATTGCGATGGGATGGTGAATTAAAGGAGAGAGGTGCGCCATGCTCAGCACCCACCCCCCAGCTGGGGGGCCCGTCCCTTTGTCTTAGCATCAGATCAGGCCGCGCTTCTCCCTCCGCTTGTGCATATCAATGGCCCCACAGCCTGGTCCCCTTGTTTGTCTTTGCCAAAGACTGGCTTCGCCTGGTGCCTCCCAGGGAATGGCCGGCCGGCCTCCCTCCCGCGCTCCCCTCGCTTGCGGGGCCTCCATCTCGGGGCCTGGGCCCCGATTGGCATTCCCAGGCAAAAATCTAGGGCTGGGCTAAGCTGCAGAACAAATGTTTGCCAGGAAAGTGCCGGGCAGAATAGGGCTGGTTGAAGGGGCCCAGAGTGTCCGTGACCAGACAAGTCGTTCAGGGGATTTCTCCATCCTCGAGCTCCTCTCTCTGCAGCTGGAGAAGAGAACGGAAAACAAAAAAAAATGTTGGGGGTGGGGTGGGGGGGGGGGCACAAGGCTGAATACACAGCATCTGGTGCTGGTAAGGTTGTGACTGTTTAATGGTAACCTTTTCTCATTTAACCGTAGCTGTGGATTAGCACTTGGCGTACGAAATGGTGAGACTTCTACGATTTTTGTCCCTTTAGGATTCGTAATTTTGACAATATTCACGCAGAGATTGATCTCTGTGGGTCTCAGTTAAAATAGCTTTAAAAGGAAGAGCAGAATAGATCTAGTGGATCCTCTCTGTCTGTGTAACTTTTGTTTTTCCCCAGCCTTTTCTGACAGTGCATCTTTCAAACAAATTTCTTTTGTACCAGTACAGTCGCGGTGGCTGGTAGGTGCTTGGCTGCCTGAAAAACAACTCAAGGTGTTTTTCTTTTTTTAGTTTTTTAAATACTGCTCAATAGGTGGCAGCAAGAGACAGCAGGTGATTTGCTGTAGAGTCCTTGTACGAGTGTGTGGGGCAGGTTATTTTGAAATGAAATATCTGGCAGTTCAGGATGACGGAAACTTATGAATTTTTCTGTGTGTTTTCATTTGAATTGTTAATTGCATTTCTTTTCTGCTTAATCCAGTACTAGGAGCAGCGATGCCACCCCCGCTCACCCCCTGATCCGATCAGACCATCTCACTAAATCTCCCCGTAACATTAATTAATCACGCACCTTGATACCCCAGTGTTCAGTTAAAAGTAGTGTGCCTAAAAACTCTCTTAGAAATGCTTCGTAAGGTTCATATCTTTTACAGACTGGATTGTTAAACATTCCAGTCATCTTGCTACTGTCTGTTGTCTTATGGGTGTTGGCCTTTCTAAAGTGTGACACATATAAATCTGTCCTATTGGATATAGAATTGGCAAAGCATGAGACCGAGAGGGTGTTGAGTCTTTGACTTCTATTAGGACTTGTCTGTTGGGCATTGGATGATTTACACGCACACTTTTCCACTGGGAGACATGTAATTGGTAGGTGTTTTTCAGCATGTGATTGAAGGGAGCTTCCCAAAGAACGAAATAGTGTTCACTGCCGAATAGTTACAATCCCCCATTTATGTTTGTCACCCAAAGTAATCGTAGGATCTGGGCACCCAGGAGGAT
The DNA here is from genome assembly GCA_026777045.1 of Hyperopisus bebe. NCBI lineage: Eukaryota > Metazoa > Chordata > Actinopteri > Osteoglossiformes > Mormyridae > Hyperopisus > Hyperopisus bebe. The sequence goes on along the minus strand of JAODJW010000033.1, from coordinate 9,471,750 downwards.
GAAAGGGAGTACCTGACCTGCTTCCTCTAGGTGTCAGACTAACAGCTGTCCAATACATGTACTTGTAAAGTATATTGTAAAGTATAGATACAAGAGATTTTGTCTGTCTCTTCTTCAGCAGTTCAAGTGTATGTGCTTGATCTTACATGACTTTCTTTGTATAGTAGTTGTTCCTTGATTAGTATTTAAAACCAAAGTCAGCCCTGTCTCTGCTTTCACGTGGTCTTCCAGCATTCCTTAATGCAGGGGATTATGATCACTAATGTGTTACGACAACTGGAAAGACCAGATTCATCAACATTTATCGTTTTCCCTTGTTGTCTCCCACTCTATTCAGTTTAGTTAAAAACAGAGTAACAAACTGAGTGTTTTCCTTTTCTAGCGTGTTTTATTTGTGGTTATTTCTGCTTTGTTCTGCCCCAAAAGCCTATGAATGTGATCTTGAGGGCTGGGAGGCCCTGGTGGCTCTCAGCTTGGCCTCAGCGGTGTTTCTGTCAGATTTCACCTCAGTACTCAATGCATTTTAGGCCTTGTTTTTTGTTCCTTCGTTTTCCGACTTGGTGGGAACATTGCTAACTATGTGTTTTGCAGGAGTTGGCTACAAGGATTTTCATCTGCTGTACAAGTGCGTTAAACAAATGTGCATTCAGCTGAAAGTACGACAGTATCCCAGTGTGATTTGTGCTCACCGGTTCTGGTTCCTCTGCCCTGCCATGCCTATGGTATCGATGTCAGTAGGTGTTTGGATTTATGGAATTATTTCTACTGACACTTGTTTCGATTAAATCTGGGCCTAGTTGTACCTTGCAGCTGGTGGTGGATGTCAGTCCTCCCTTTCCATCCCACTGTTTATGTCTGAATTGGTCAAATTTACTAGTGCAGAAAAATGCCTCTGCCATGGTGGACAGGCTAGATCTAGACCAGGACAATAGTACAATGTACTGTGTAGAATGAGCTGTGATGTGAAGCGACTGGGTCACCCTGGTCCTCTGATCCCCAAATAGTAGTATTTTCTGTTGGTTCTCCTTGATAATCAAGCAGTTCCTTTATGATTATTGTATCATTTATATTCCATCACCTGCTCACACTACTCCTGTGTTACATCGATTAACTTCAATTGGGCTGTTTACTTGCAAGGAATCTGAGAAATTAAAGGTTAGTGGTTGTTTCTGATCGTTATTTATTTATTTTTTTTAATACAGTAGATCATTGATAATCCAGTGCTTACAGAGAAAAGGGCCTGCCAAATTCTTAAAAAGCTCAGAAAGAAATGCTTTTGCTGGTCTTTTTTAGAATTGCTTGTTAATGTTTGCGGTAGTGTCACAGTAATTATGTTGCCCATTATGTTTCCGAGTCATTTTAAAAGTGCAAAGGCATGTTGCGCATAGAGCTTTTGATCCTTGGCCAGATCGTGAGTTGTTTAGCGTAATAAAGGCCCTGTCGCATGTAATTCCTGATAATGACAGGGTTACATCCCTCAGAGCATCGGCGGCCTTGGCACCATGGTGCTCATTAGTCATTCATAATGGATGCTGCTCCCGTAAGGGTCTAGCTACAGCATTTCGAACACAGGATTTGGATTTGCTTTCTTCACAGATCCTCTATCTATAGACCTCAGAATTTACTGCAAAACATCCTCGGATGTCTGCGGCGTTTTAGGCCGTGAAGACTCGCCGCCTGCAGAGCGACTTGGGAGTACGTGGGAGTCTAATTACGTTTGCATGGGAGGCGTGCTCAGTGTGGGACCGTGTTTAGGACATGGTGGGCGCTGCTGGGTTGGGTGGGTGAGCCCAGGTAGAGGGTTGGAGTCAGCGGCAGCTGTCAGCGGTGACACGGTTTCTTGTATCCCCCGGGCTGCCACGACCTGCGACCTGCGGCGCTTCATTACAGCCGTGAGCCGCTGTTTACGGCTGCCTGCCGGTCAGCTCTCTCTGGCCAAATCCCTGTAGCCCTTTGGTCAAACATAGATATTACACTCTGTAATAACATTCGCCACCGCGCTTGACCCCGTCTCACTTCATAAAGGCGCTGTGTGTGTTTGGCTGCACTCACATGCGTGTGTTCCAGCGAGACAGAGCTACTGGGGAAGCCTGCGGGCAGGTGGGTGGGAGTTTTCAGCTGGCTTGAGTGTTCCCTGTCCCTAAGTCCCCTAAACTATTTTTTTGCTTTTTTTTATTGCAGTTGGAGAACTTTGAGAATCATCATATGTTTTATAGTGTTCTAGATGTTAAACTTCGGTGGTATAAAATGGTATACATATTTTTTATCACTGCTTGATTCTTGGACTTTGCTTCCACATGACTCGAAGACCCACCTAGGGCAGGTTGAGTTTTTAGGGGTTTAGTGGTTTTAATTGGCCGCCGCCTTTAAGGTTGAAAGAACTTGAGAAAGGACTCCAGAATTCTTGTGCAAGCCTGAAGTGCTGCACAGACTAGTTTGAGTATATCATTGTTGTCCTATGCCCATGATAATCGAGGAGTCCATTATCCAATGATGTCCCCCTCTTTTTAACTTCATTCCGTAGTTTCTTGACATATATGGCATGGCTTGAACCCAATGTACCTGGCTCTTGTCACGTGGTGTCACCCAGAACTTGCTCCCCTTGTGTTTCGGGGAGGATTTGGCTATGCACAGAGGGAGATTTCCACCCACAAAGGCGCATTTGCTCTGCATCAGTATCTCCACCCACTGGACTGTGCATTCTGCAGGGGTAATGCACTAGAATCTGAGACCAGTGAGCTCTGCCGACGCCCGCTTTGATCACTCTTGGCCTCCTCACATCAGATTGGCATGGCGTTTCAAACCACGGGCACAGCGTTCAGGCGGCCTTGTGGACTGTGTATTTGCCCCGAGTGTCATTAAGTGCGGATGCTCCCTGCTTGAATGGCAGAAGGGAAATACTGTTCATTTTAGAGAGGGAGGCTGTTGTTCCTGGGAATTAAAGCTGGCATCTGCGGAATGCAAATAACAGAAGGCCGTTTCCATCATTCTACGTCCCTTTGTCTCCCTGCTCTCGTCTCCTACGGGTACAGCTCACACACCCTGCTTGCATAATTCCTGCGGTCTGCCCCTGGCTCCAGTCAGAATGACGGACCTGCAAATTAGATCCCAGATGGTAGCATCATGTTTAATTGGCAGAAGCGTTGTAGATGGGTGGATGGATGGATGAATGAATGGGTTGGTTGGGATCTGCTGAGGGATGTCTTCTGCTCTGTCTTCCTCAGGTGAAAAGGAACATCTCCGATCTGACAAACATTCCTGTCCGGCACCAGCAGTGGGAGGGATGGCCAGCTACCGCCACCGACGATTTGGTGAGGAGCCGAAGCCCAGTACCCATACAGTTCTCCACAGTTCTCATCCATCATCGCACCAAAATTCTTACACTGCTCAGGAAGTACCTATCCTATTTCTGATTGACAAACATTATCAAATATTTTGCATTAATAATAATAATAATAATAATAATAATAATAATAATTAATAATAATAATTAATAATAATTAATAATAATAATTAATACTTTATTGATCCTCGTGTGGAAATTCTTTTTGCCTACCCCATATTGCTCTCCATGACACAGTCACATATTTAAATGAAAGCAAGTTTGGCAGCGAAGGGCAGCCACCTGTAATAGCACCCATAGAGCTGCGGGTTAAGGGCCTCACTCAAGGGTCCACAGACGTGCTAAAGCCAGGCTTGAACCGGCATCCTTCCAGTCACAGGCACAAAGGCTTAGCCCACTGAGCCACATGCCCAAACTAGCATTCTTGTGGGATGATTTCAGGTGTTGGAGATGTCCTACTCCCTACAAACGTTCACAGTTCACAGCCTACCCTACTCAGTGCTAGCTTAGAAGGTGGGAAAAACAATAGACAACAGAGTGAGTTTCCTTTGTGTTTACTTGGGGACAGGGTGACGCACCTTGGGTAAGCCTCTTTATGTTACTTGATCGGGCCCATTAAAAGGCATAAACCAAGGATATCCCCCCCCAAACAATCTTATATTCAGAAATCTGATATTCCTCCTTGCATTTTTTGTGCAGAATGAGATTAATTTACATGCCTCATTTCAGTGAAGGTAAGTGTAAGGATTTTCCTGCTTTTGGCAGGGATCTGCTAGTTGCATTCTCTCAAGTGACCTGACATCAGTCTTCATCACTGAAATTCAGCATTTCCGCCTTTTGGTGGCCAAGTCCTTTTCTGAAGGGAACATTGGGGCAGCCATGCATGATTCATTGGAATTTGTCACATCTATACATCCTTGGTCTCAACTAAGCACTCCAGCCAAGTGTCCCATGAAAACCCTGAACAGAAGACCGTCTAGTTTTGATTTTGTAGAACAGCTTAACATGTGGTACTGAATAGTTAAGAAGGGATTTCTTGGTGTGTTTAATAGATGGATTAATTAAACTTGACTAGCTGCTTATGAACACTAAGAAAATGTTTTATTGAGAAATAATCATGTTGGACAGAAGAATCAGGTGGCTTGAAGGAAATGGACCGAGGACCCACCGTTATCATTGCTGTCTTTGGGGGGGGGGGGGGTAAAACAACAGTATAATCTACTAGGAAAGGGGCACCATCATGACAACCTTATGGCATTGTGTCCAGATTGTCCCCCCTCCTAAAGTAAGATGTCAGAAGGTGTCACCCCCCCCCCCCAGTTCCCATTGAGACATTAAAGGTCACGCTGGTTACTGGTGCTGACCTCTGCCTCCCATTCACGTTCGTAGCCCTGTGAGATCCCAACGCCCTCCCACCCTAATTTTATAGCTGATTCTGTGCTTGTTCTTTAGGATTCTATTTTTGTTCCCAGCAGCTATAACATTTTTGCATTGTGAAAAGCCCCCCCTAAGCACTTCCCGGTGTCTCATATAAAGCGTTTCAGACCAAACAAAATCAGTTCTACTGTTGTCCCTATTAATGCTTTAAAAATACACAAATTAGTCTTTAAGAGTAAAAAATCTGTTGTTACGCATATGGACTAATTGTTCAGTGGGAATTTTAGGGGTCTCTCTGTCAAAAACAAGTGAAAAAGGAGTCTGGAATAATGATGTAATGGTTTAGTGGGTCAGGCAGGTCAAACCGGCCTTAATTATCCCTTTATTGGTTAAAAGCATCTTTCATTGGAGTTTATTTCTGTTTCCCAGTCAGCTGTTTGTTCAGGTGGGTACCGCTTACCTGAAAGACCTGCACACTTAATAAAAAGAACATATATACACTTCTCAGAACGTTTTATACTTTGTATTTGTGTTATGTAATCTGTTGTCCGATTCTTCTCTCAATTCATTTTATTTTCAAATATTTACTCTGCGTTGCGCTGAATGAGAAATAATTGCTCACCGTGATCATGTAAGTTATCTGGAGCCAGAAAACTGGTTCAGCTGCTTTCTTGCAATGCCAAAAAAAGAGGCTCGCACTTGTTCTCTGCAGGGCCGGCACAAAAGCACACTCTCTTTTGTTGTGTGTAATGAGCTTTGTTGTGTGTATGGATGGCAGGATGGAACAACAGATACAGAACACGATATAAACAGTGGAGTCGTTTGGCAAGAAAAAGCAATTTTCCTTTATTTACAGTACACCAGTTTGTTTAAATAGCCAGGCATAACCTTGTAAATTGATCCAGGGAAGGTGCTTTTGATGAGCTCACTTTCTAACAGCGCTAGATTTTTTGGAATACTTGTCCTCCCTTTTGGGTTGACTAGCGCACCAATGTGTTCGCCCCCTGTCTTCATGTTTCTGTTAAGATCACACCCTCCAATTACTTGCTCTCTGGCCCTGTAGGGCCTTCTGGAGGCTGACGTGTGCACGTGCCGGGCCGGCGGACGTCGCGCACCCTGGGCCCTTTTGGGGGGGAATATTAAAAAGCACGGCTGCCCGTGGTATGAGGCTGCAACGGCCCGGCCTCTTATTGAAATGTCTCCCAGCATTAGAGTGAAAGCCGCTCCATCGCTGCCAAGCTGTTTCAGTGCATATCTCATTAACCTCGCCTCATCTCCAGGGATTTGTACCAATAAACATCGCAGGCAGGGCTTAAAATTACATTTTCCAGGAGTCAAAATGGATGACTGGTCCGCCCTCTGTTCATTATCTTTGTCTGTTCTTTCTCTTGCACTTTCGATACCAGTTGGAGAAGGGGGGGGGGGGGGGCAAAAAA